>JASANZ010002055.1:0-39982 GCA_030849805.1 Sergeia podlipaevii | reverse complement strand
GAGGGAGAGAGAGAGAGAGAGAGAGAAAGAAACGTACGGCTTCGAGATAACGTGTAAACAATGTGTAGCTTGGGTGGTGGGGGAGGGGTACAAGTGGCAAAGAAAAAAAAAAAAGAAATCAATATGTTCTAATACAACGACCAAAAACGCACTTTGGAAAAAAAGGTACTGTTTTGGGGAACTTGTGTGATTTATTTTTTATTTTTTTCTAGGTTCGAGTGCGCGTGATCTAAAAAAGGAAAAAAAAAAGCAATTTATAAGAGAAATATAATATAATATCCTTGAAATTTGTTAGAGGTGTACAAACGAGAAGCAATAGAAAAATATTGTTTAAAGGGAAGTTTCTTTCCGGATCTAAGAAGGTGGTGAGAGAGGGTGGCGTTGATGTGGTTGTGGCGAGAAACGGGTGTTCTAGAAAACAAATGTTACGTTTCGCCCGAAGCGTGATCTAGTTAATGTAGTGAAAATAATAATAGTAAAATAAAAATATGATTCACAGGTTCTTCTTTGGCGTATGACGTTGCTGATAATACAAGAAGGTGAATCACACGCTTAAAAAAAAAAAAATGAAAATACAAATTTTTAAACAAAAAGCAAACAGATCTAAGTACTATGTACGGCCCACTCAACGCAAGTGCACTGATAGTGATACAAGCTATGATGTAGTGGTGCCTTTTAATAATTTTTTTTTTAAAAAAAGATAATACAAGAGCGCAGGTGCTTTTTTCTCTAAAGTAACACGAGAGTCTCTCTTTTGCCTTTTATTTCGTATAGTGAATATAGATGACGCACGTCTGCTGAAAAGCTTCAGATAAAAACGAAATAAAATGACAAATGGACGCAAGAGAGAACGAAGGATTCAGCATAAAAGATATTGACTGATAAACAGAAAGGAGGTGTGAGGGGGAGAGAGAGAGAGCAAATGCAAAGGAAGGAGGAGCGCAGAAGGCTAACAAGGTGCACAACTAGAATACCTTTATTGTACTTGCTCATTTATTTAAAAAAAAAAAACACTGAAGTTCATATATGTTTGAAAGCGAGATACACACCATACATTTTGGTATAACAAGAAAAAAAAAAAAGGAAAAGATACACAAAGATTAACTCCATACACACAAAAAAAAAGTGGATGCAAATTGTTCTTAAAAAAAAAAAAATGAAAGTTTCAACCAGTAGACACGGAGCGTAACGACAGATAAACGCAATACACGCAGGATACAAAAAAAAAAAAACAGAGATGAGACCGCCTCAAACTAATACTCCGCCACCATAGGACGTGAGCGTGATTTGCCCTTACTGGAGTCCACAATGCTGTTTGCCCTCAAGTCTCCAAGTGCAGGAAGCGGCTCCGGTGACTGGGTGCGAGGCCTAGCAGAGGTTCTCCGATCCTGATCATCAATCTCAGTGGTAGCCTCCTTCACATCACTATCAATCTTGCCCAACACTTCGCGCAGCACATTAAACCGCGCTGCAGTTACCTTGGCCTCCGAAGCTGCCATGGCATGCTTGCTCTTCCATTCGTTCACATACCAGGTTACATCCCCCACGGCAGCATTCAGCCCAGCCTCCGATTGCTTCATAATGCCGCCCAAGGCTTCATCACGCATAGCAGTAAGACCCTCCACCGTCACCGCATATGACTCGCGCACATACTCGGTGAAGTCAGCAATGTACACGTCCTTCGCGGAGCTGATGCCCTGCGTCTCAGCAAGCGCACACTCCAGTCCAGCAATCTGCTCACCCAGCCGAGCCCTTGTCTCCTCCAACTCACCCTCCGTCTCCTCGAGCTTGCCCTCAGTGGTCTGCAGACGAGCAGAAGTGTCCAGCAGGGTGGCCTCGGTGTCCTCGAGCTTCTTCTCCGTCTCTTGGAGGCGCTCGTTGGTCTCATCGAGGGTGGCCTCGGTGTCCCCGAGCTTGCCCTCAGTGGTCTGCAGACGAGCAGCAGTGTCCTGGAGGGTGGCCTCGGTCTCCTGTACCTGGTTCTGCAGGTCAGCCTCACGCTGAGAAGCGGCAGCACAGTCCTCCTGGTGGCGCTGTTGAAGAGCCGCCAACTCGGCGCTCAGGTTGTCGGCGGCATCACCGCGCTCCTGCAGCTTGCCCTGTGTCTCCTCAAGCTGGCCTTCAACCTCCTCAAGCTTAGCCTCGGTGTCCTCAAGCTTGCCCTCAGTCTCCTCAAGCTTGCCTTCAGTTTCCTGAAGCTTGCCCTCAGTCTCCTGAAGCTTGCCCTCGGTCTCCTGAAGCTTGCCCTCGGTCTCCTGAAGCTTGNGGTCAGCCTCACGCTGAGAAGCGGCAGCACAGTCCTCCTGGTGGCGCTGTTGAAGAGCCTCCAACTCGGCGCTCAGGTTGTCGGCGGCATCACCGCGCTCCTGCAGCTTGCCCTGCGTCTCCTCAAGCTGGCCCTCAGTCTCCTCAAGCTTGCCCTCAGTCTCCTGAAGCTTGCCCTCGGTCTCCTCAAGCTTGCCTTCAGTCTCCTGAAGCTTGCCCTCAGTCTCCTGAAGCTTGCCCTCGGTCTCCTCAAGCTTGCCCTCAGTCTCCTCAAGCTTGCCCTCAGTCTCCTGAAGCTTGCCCTCGGTCTCCTCAAGCTTGCCTTCAGTCTCCTGAAGCTTGCCCTCAGTCTCCTGAAGCTTGCCCTCGGTCTCCTGAAGCTTGCCCTCGGTCTCCTCAAGCTTGTCCTCAGTCTCCTCAAGCTTGCCTTCAGTCTCCTGAAGCTTGCCCTCAGTCTCCTGAAGCTTGCCTTCAGTCTCCTCAAGCTTGCCCTCAGTCTCCTGAAGCTTGCCTTCAGTCTCCTCAAGCTTGCCCTCAGTCTCCTGAAGCTTGCCCTCGGTCTCCTGAAGCTTGCCCTCAGTCTCCTGAAGCTTGCCCTCAGTCTCCTCAAGCTTGCCCTCAGTCTCCTGAAGCTTGCCCTCAGTCTCCTGAAGCTTGCCCTCGGTCTCCTCAAGCTTGCCCTCGGTCTCCTCAAGCTTGCCCTCAGTCTCCTCAAGCTTGCCCTCAGTCTCCTCAAGCTTGCCCTCAGTCTCCTCAAGCTTGCCCTCAGTCTCCTGAAGCTTGCCCTCAGTCTCCTGAAGCTTGCCCTCGGTCTCCTCAAGCTTGCCCTCGGTCTCCTCAAGCTTGCCCTCAGTCTCCTCAAGCTTGCCCTCGGTCTCCTCAAGCTTGCCCTCAGTCTCCTGAAGCTTGCCCTCAGTCTCCTGAAGCTTGCCCTCGGTCTCCTGAAGCTTGCCCTCGGTCTCCTCAAGCTTGCCTTCAGTCTCCTCAAGCTTGCCTTCAGTCTCCTCAAGCTTGCCCTCGGTCTCCTGAAGCTTGTCCTCAGCCTCCTCAAGCTTGCCTTCAGTCTCCTCAAGCTTGCCCTCGGTCTCCTGAAGCTTGTCCTCAGCCTCCTCAAGCTTGCCTTCAGTCTCCTCAAGCTTGCCCTCAGTCTCCTCAAGCTTGCCTTCAGTCTCCTCAAGCTTGCCTTCAGTCTCCTGAAGCTTGCCCTCGGTCTCCTCAAGCTTGCCTTCAGTCTCCTGAAGCTTGCCCTCGGTCTCCTCAAGCTTGCCTTCAGTCTCCTCAAGCTTGCCTTCAGTCTCCTGAAGCTTGCCCTCGGTCTCCTCAAACTGGGCCTCAGTGGTCTGCAGACGAGCAGCAGTGTGGTGGAGAGTGGCCTTAGTATCCTCCAACTTCTTCTCGATTTGTTGAAGGCGCTCGTTAGTGTTCTGCAGGGTCTCCTCGGCTTCGTGCATACTAAGGTGCAAGTCAGCCTGGCGCTGCTCAGCGTCTGCGACAAAAGTGGCGTGCGCCTCACGGGTTTCTTCAAGTTCTGCTTGAGTGGCCTGTATGATAATCTTATGAGCCGCATTTGTTTGCTCGTGCTCAGTGTTGGTCTGTTCAAGATCCTGCTTTAGTGCGGCCACCTCGTCGCTCAAGTCCCGTATGGCCGCAGCATCGCATGCTCGCTCAGCAGCGCTTTCTGCGCAAATGTCATTCATTTCGGCCTGAAGTCTTGCGGTCTCCGCGGCGGCACGCTCTGACTGTTCAGAGAGCTGATTGTGGAGGTCAGTACATTCGTGCCGAGACTGCTGAAGTTTGCTTTCAAGATCGTCAATTCGCTGTCGAAGTGCAGCGATCTCGCCATGGGCGTCACTAAGCTCTTCGTCGCGTTCTTCAAGGTCTGCAAGCATCTCCTCACACTGTGCTACGTGTTCATCACGTTGCTGCTTCACCGCTGACAATGCACGCGCGAACTCCAACTGTGCCTCAGCCATCTTGGTTTCGTAGGAAGCCACCATGTCATCAAACCGCACAGCTTCATCCGCCACGACGTTCTCTATAGCCTCTTCGTGCTCTTCTTTCATCTGCTGCATCTTAGTGTTGAGGTCACGGAGGGCGTCTTCAAGCAGCAAGTACTCGCCGTAAAGAATCTGTCGCTGTCTCGCAATCTCGTAGTCCAAGTCCTGCAGAGAGTGCTGAAGCTCTGTCGCCTCATTAGAGAGATGCAGAGCAATGTCCTCATCGAGATTGCTTTGCAGCTTTGTCTCAATCTCAGCCATGCGGGCGAGCAGGAGCTCCGCCTTGCCTTGGAGCTGGTACTCGTTGTAAAGTGCTTCCTTCTTGCGCAGGTATTCAGCGCGAAGGCTGTCGCTGAGATTGGACTGCCCGTCTTGATCGGGCTTGGCAGTTTCGATGGTGTTGATCTTCGCATGTGTGCGTATCTGCTTGGCGCGATCACCGAAGCGAAGTGTTTGCACAGAAAGGTTGGCATCCTGTTTAGACGGCGAAATGGTAATCATCATCGTGGACACACTGTTGCCACCAATGTAGTCCTTGAGAAGTTTCGTAAGAGTGCTGTTGCGGAATTCGTGAATAGGTTTGCTACCGTTGTCTCCGCGGGCGGCGACGGCTTCAATGCACGAACCAAGGGCAAGAAGAGAGAGATTGATGTTTCGCGCCTGCTCAAAAGCAATTCCCTCCTCCGTACCAGCAAGCTTGATACGCTCGCAGCCGGCAAGATCAGCGAGCATGATCTTGGCGCATCGTGGGGGGATCTCCGTCGACGCAAATTCGGTGTGTACCTCTAGCATGAAGAGTGTGTGGGCACGCGAGGAGTGATCGTGAATGTTGGTGGCGGCAAACGTGCGAAGTGGCTCGGCCTTGTTGAGAACCATCATGATGTCGTTGTAGTTACGCACCAGAATGGACTTGTGGCCGACGGGATAAAAAGCATTGGACTGCACATCATTGCGGATAGCGAGTTGCTTACGGTGGTTGAGAAGATCGAACACTTCCTCCAAGTACACCTCCAGCATCGAGGCCCGCACGGTGTACTTGATGCCGCCCTGTGCTGCGTTGGCAGCGCGGGCAAAAATCATGTTGCATACACGAGGAATCAACCCCTCGTGCGTGGTACCAAGAGAACCCACAGGGCCATACGCGGTGTATGTCTTGCCACTGCCAGTCTGACCATAAGCCATCACAGCAGCGTTGTAGCCAGCGAGCGCGTTCTCCACCAGTGGGCGACCAATTTCGTCAAACACATCCTCCTGAGTGGTGTAGCGCTTCCCAGACGGGCACTCACGGTCGTTGCTCCAGAAGCAGCCATCGAAAGAGAAGGGGAACTTGCCCTTCTTAGGCACGTTGACCTCCACTGTGCTGTCTTGCATAGCCACCGCAAGCTTGGCTGCGTCGCCACTCTCGTCATCTCGGAAGGCACGCACACGCACATAAACGCTCACGCGGTTGTTCCCCACAGCCGATGCCGCTGTTGTTTTGCTCAGGCCGGACATACTGGAATTGCTCCTCTTAAAGACATTCTTGCTGCCAGTTGTAGAGTTGCTGCGCTCAAACGCGTTCTTGCTGCCTGTCTTAGAGGCGCTTCTCTCTAGCTTCATTGGCGTGGGTTCGTTGGCTCTAGGAGTAGGCGCTCCACGTGCGGAGCTAGGCGCGGGGCTGCGAGGCGGAAGCGGAGGGATCTTGCCCTTTGGTGTCTTGTTGCCAGAGCCTTCTTTGGCGGAGCATCTGGGAGTGGTCGCTCCTGCACCACGCGTCGAGTTCAGTGGACCTCGGGACGAGTTTGAACGCTTGAACTCCATTGCCTCTGTTATGTAAAAAGCGCGGGTGACAGGAAGCGTAAAGAGCAATCAGCAGATTGCAGTACAAATATACAGGGTGTAAGAGAATAGTGAGAAAGATATCAACAATAATGAAAAGAAATGTTGTTTCTTTCTTAATTTCAAAAAAAAAAAAAAAACAGGTTGGAGATACAAATTTTAGTATACCGCTAAGGAAACAGTTTCCTCAATGGATGCTGTTGTTAGTGAAGTACAAGGGAGTGGATCTAGATATATACTTATCGAAGAAGTCCCTAGTCAATTCTCTCTTTTTCCTTCCTTTTTATTCCAGTCGTTTTCTATTTTATCAAGTAAAATTGAACACGTAAAAAGAAAAAGGAAGAGAAAGAAAAGAAAAGAAAAGAAAAGAAAGAGATTCTAGGGAGGTGAATCTAAAAAGTAAAAAGGGAAAAAAGGCACGTCAGTCGCACGAGCAGTTCGTGTGAAACACAAGAGTGCTGAATACAAAAATAAATATAAAGAAAACAGAAATATATATATAACAACAACAACAAAAAAAAAAAAGAATCTAGCAAGAAATAAAACCCTGTCTATCTACGATCAGTCCTATAATGGAGTACGACAAATCAAAAAGAAGATACAGATGGAAAACCTGGTTTGAAAAAACGCGGAATTCCGGAGAAAACAAATATGTAGGAAGATGTGCTTTTGGCGCTTAAAAAAAACACAGTGTGTCTGCTAAAAAGCTTTAAAGAGGAAAAGAGTAGAGAGTGGGAGATATTTTAAAAACAGATATCATTTAAAGCGCTAAAGAACAGCTTCTAAAAAGCAATTGCACGCACTTTTTCCCCCCCTCCAGTTTGATCAGATATGAGTGGGGCAATATTCGCATTTGATTATTGGTTTTCTTAACTTGTTTTTTTTTTTTCGGATTTGTGGTGACGCAATACGTTTCAAGGCTCTTGCCCACTGTTTGATTCCATCACTTTGTAATACGCGGAGACTTCTGTGGCATGTAAGATCATGCATATGTGCACAGCAAAAGGCCATAAAAAATATGTTGTGTGTGTGGTGGGGAGAGATGTGTTTGATTATATGCATGATGTAGAATTGCATGAAGGGCGTCGAGAGAAAGACACGTTCAGGAAAAGAGGCACACCGTGACGCAAAGCAGTTGTTGTTGGTCTGTTTGTTTCTTTGTTTTCAAAGAAGACAATAGAAATGATTATAACACTAATGCAAAAGTACAAAAAAAAAAAAAGAAATGGCGGGAGCACCAAAGCTCCCATAATAGACTACAGAAAGGATATAAGGGAGGGGTATAGAAGCCAAGCGACATGAGAAGAGGGGAAACAAAACCTCCATTCCCGCTGTACATGTAAGAAAAGAAGCACAAATTAGAAAGAAACCGATTTCTTCATTCTGTTCCAAGAATGAAAAGGACGTTCAAGCTGTGAATGACTATATCACTCACATGGTGTTCTTTTTCTCGGTCATCAATCTTCCCTTTGAACATCAACCACAAACTGCCCACATGCCAATAAAAAAAAAAGGCAAAACGATAGATGTGGCTTTGCGTGCGCGTGTATACGACTGATATGCCTGATATGCGATAAAGCACGTATACACCAAAGAGGGCACATAGAAACAACAACAAATAAAATTGGAAAGCGAAGATGAGGTGCAGACTAAAAAAAGAAGAAGAAGAAGAAAAAAGCGCGTGCTACCTACCCCGATTTACGTGAAATCGCTTCCACATGTACTCTCTTGTGAGCTTCGCCGTATCAACAGACTGCGCGGTACCTTGCGAGCCGAAGGTGTTGACAATCTTTGAGACCACCTTTGGAATTGAAGTGTTTAATACGACAGTCTGGTTGTTCACCAGCACGCCTCCATTGACGGGGTAGTACAGTAGCATTGAGCGTACCTTGGCCGTAGCGTCTACCTTGGCGATATTGCGCTTCGTGCGCTCTAGCATGAGCACCTTGGCGGGGACGATGCCATCTGCGTTCTTGCAAGCAAAGAGGATGGCAGCATCCTTGACCTCGGACACCTTGAACTGAATGGTCATACTGAACACAAACTTGATGATATTGAGAGACAGGCGGAAGGTGTCAGAACAGTCTGTGCCCTCCAGCTTCGGGTTACCTGGCTGACACGCCTTCTGGTACTCCAGCGAAGACAGCAGCTCCGGCGTAATGTCAGATATCTTTACGTTAGGGAGCATGTACATCGCCTTCACTAAGATCGCAATGTATTTGCTGGCTTCTTCAGGATCAAGAATATCAACCCGCGGCGTGTTGTTCTCGCGCGTCTCATCTGCAAAAGAGCTGATGTTGATAAAGGTGTTGATGGTGTCCAGCGACTCCTCATCCATTTGTGCAGTTGAAGAGCACATAAAGCGAAAGAGGCAGCCGCCACCGTTTAGGTGGGCTGCAGCGCGCTCATTCGAGAGGAAGTCCCATGTCTCGTTGATAACCATTGGCGTCACCTTGGTCTTGTCCGTAATCGTCTTGCACGCTAGAGCAACCAATTCGTAGTGCTCCACCTTCTTCTTCTCGCCAACGAGGCGAGAACATGACGCAGTAGACGCCTCCATAGGAGTGGCATCATCGCCGCCCCTGACCGGGGCAGGCGCAGCACCCACAGATGCAGGTGAGAACACGGCATCACTGGGCTCACCACTGGATTGCACATGAGGGGCACTAATGACTGAAGACTCAAATTCCACGTCAGGGGCGTGAATAATCAACACCGGGCGCTTAGGCGCTGCTGCAGCAGCACTCTCGGGGGAGTGAGTACTGTGTGGCTTGGACCATGGTTTCCGTCGCTGCCGCAGTGTAGGCACCACACGTGCTGCCGCCAGCTGCACCAGCAAGGCGTTCATTTTCCATGAACCATAAATGTTCTGCCGCAGCACCTCCTCAACTTCCTCCAGGCGAGACAACCGTTCCGCCAGCGTCGCGCCATCTGCGATGTACTCGTTGTCCTCCGCCGCCATAACACCTGCGCCAGTGCCGCGGCGGAGAGAAACAGAGCTTGCAACACCACCTTCGCCTGACGGGGGAAAACGAGAAAGGGACATGCTCTCCTCGAGCATATTTTTGGTCACGTTACCAGCCTCACCCAAGTTGGCAATCGTTTTCATAAACTTGTTCACTACGTCATCGTTCACCTCGGTGTAGTTGTTGGTGATGCTCATATTGTTGTCCAAAGCAAATGTGTTGCTGCCGTCAAAGCTCTGCCCTAAGTCGCGCATGGTGTACATGGTCTGGTCAAAAGCACCAAAGCTAACGCTCTGTTCCATAAAGCCACCCCTCGAGGGGCCCGGTGACCGCTCGTACCTATCTGGCACCACTACATCGAACTGCACGCTAGGAAAGTTGGGCCCCAGCTCCCGCTGTGATGCTATTTCCCCTGCCTGAGGCTCGTTTCCCTCTACACCTCGGGGTACTTTTTGTGCCATCTGCCCGGACTTCTTGCCCTTGCAGCAGCTCATGATGACGCCCATTTGCGTGATAGTGCAATCTGTGTGTGTGTGTGTGTGTGTGTGTGTGTGTTTGTGTGTGTGTGTGTGTATAGATATATATATATGGCTCTCTGCTTTCCTTTTTTTTGTTTGCTTCCTTTTGTTGCTGCTGTATATAAACTGTGTTCTTTCGATGATAAAACAACAGTAATATATATATAACAATAACAGTAATAATTATAATAATAATAGAGATGCAGAGCAGAGGGGGTGCTGACTCGACGAAGACAGAGTGTAGTATAGAAGCTCCGTTTGTATGACTACAGAAGGAGGACACACAGAGACACACAAAAGTGTGTATGAGAGTGAGCGAAATGCCACGTCCGGAGCGGAACCTCTGACACTAATAGCGCACGCTCCTCCAGCGCAGTTCTACAAAAAAAGAAAAGAGAAAAAAAAAGAAGGAGACGAAGGATCAGCTGACAAAGAGGGCAGCGCTATCCTATTATATGTATATATATTTGCTCCAAGGAGAGACCGTACTAAACTCGATACAGCAGTAGTAGCGCTCAATCAACGGGTATCTACCGTTGGATATGCTACTCGTAGCAATGGAAATGAATTCCACAAGAAAAAAAAAAAGAGTTTCATAATAAACATAAAGAAAAGTGGAGGTGGATAATGAAAGAAGGAACGCATAAAGAGGCAACACAATTTGTTGGTGTATGATCATATCCACAGAAACAGCAGGAGAAAAAAAGTTGTTGTTTATTGGCTCACTCAAAATATCACTCAGCTACACATGCACGCACCTACGCTATAGTCGTCTTCACCACCTCTCCTAACAAGCCTATATCCACCAACGCACTAGCCGTTGACTGCGAGTACCTCTCCCCTTTTCTCCTCACACAGACACAAGGTTTTACCACTCGCCACCCTAATCAAGTAATCACATCAAGGTTATCCTCTTTTGCAACTTCAGTGCTCTCGGTCGTCTTGGCGGCGTTCGTTTGCTCCTCTGCAGCCTGCACCAACTCCTTGGGAACACCAAAGGGGACCTTGGCCAACAGCTCGTCCGCCTCCACAAACACAACTGGTGTCTTGCCAGAGGCACTTGCGGCAGCTTCACCTTCAAGAATATAGTGAGAAATGGCGCTGCAGTGAAAGTAGCCCCAGGGCACAATCACCTCGCCTTCGATGGACTCACTCAACCACTTCTCACACTGCAATCGTGCCACGGTGGCTACCTTGCGCTCACGCTGCTTGCGCACTACTGGGAAGGTGCCAATGTCAACGACTGAAATGCTAGCGGGTAGACTCTCGCCTAGTGTCTGTAGGCGCGCGGATTCCGCCTCCAACAGCCGCTGCACCTCCTTCATATCCAAGTCCGCGTTGTTGCGCAGATTGCTGCCGCAGAGAGCTGCCATCTTCGGCTTCAGATAGCACTCCTGTAGCCGCACCGTGTCCGCGTACTTCGCCAGTATCGCCGGGTCGAGGGCGAGCTCGCGGCATATATCCGCCATTACCTCTGGTGGGTAAAGCGCATTACTATCTGCCTTGGACACCATCGCCTCCTGTAACTCAGGCGTTTTTGCAATATCAGCGTATTCCTGCATCTGCAGCATCTCCGCCTCTTCGCTATCACATATGCCCTCCAGTAAGATGACGGTGCTCTTGTTGCGGCGCACCGCTTGCTGCATGTACTCCAGCACTCTATCATAGAAGCGTACACTGGCTACATGCAGCGTGGGGATGATCGTAATATATGGCGTTGCGGAGGAAACAGCCGCTGCTTCTGACGTAGACTGTGCTCCTGAGGCAGCGCCGCTAGCTGCTGCTGCTGCTGCTGTTTCCGTCTCTACGCGACGGGCGTGCAGGCGGGTCCAGCGGCTGCCCACGACGAGAAGCTCGTCATAGGCAGTGCGCAGCACAGATGTCCTCCGAAAGAGCATGGAGGACAAGATGGAGAGAGTCCAGATTTCTAATGCGCACTGATGTGTGCGTGTATATGCTAATTTTGTTTTCAGAATAACTGATCTGGTAGGAAAAAAAAAAGTAAGAAAGAGATGTGTGGGTGTGTGCTTATGTGTTTACATGCAACGTACTCAACCAGGCTCAACACCAAGCTGGCGCACACATACACAGAGACGCAAAGGGTGAAGAGAAATGTTTACGGGGGAGATAGCAAGCATAGATATAGAAAAATATTTTTAAAAGAAAGTTGGATCGATTGGTGGCACTAACACTTTCTACAGAAGATGCCCCACCTTTGTGAGGGAGATTCAGAGAAAGCAACACACGCGCGCTTTGATATGTATATTTATGAGTGTGAGTGTATGCATGTGATTATCATTTTCTGCACTATCTTTCAAAATATATGAAATTATATATTTGTGTGTGTGTGTGTGCACTTGTGTGACGAATAGCACCAGCCCATATGCCTACATAACGACGATGCTCCTTGGTTAAGGGTTGCTTGCTTCCTCCCCCTTACACGGCTTGCCGCAGTTTGGGCACTAGAGATTCCGTAATGCGTCGCTGATGTTCTGCGCGCAGCTTCTCAAGACCGCCCAGCACCCGCGAAAGCTCCGCCGCTTCAGCGCTGGATAGGCAAAGATCTCTCACAGTAAGCTCCTGCACTACGGCTGTCACCAGTGCGTCACGCACCAGCCGCGGCCCGAGCGCGTCGGCGAGTTGCAGCAGTCGCACTAACTCGAGCGCAGAGAGACGCCGCGCCGATGCGATGAGTTTTCCGTTCAGGAGTCGTAGTGCGCTCTCCGTGTTGGGCTGCTGCTGCAAGAGCACGGAAACGGGGTCGGGCAGCTCCGCAAGCTCCTCGAGCGTACTCGCGTACATTTCCAACACCTGCAGCTGCTGGGTAGCCGAGACAAACGCGGCCGCGCTGTCCAGCAGCACCACAAGCTGCGCCGTGAGCTCTGCCAGGACATGTCGGATGGAGGTCGCACGCTGTAACGCAGCAGACAGCTCTGCCTTGACAGCGCAGCGCATGACACTGTCGCTGCTACTGCTGCCACCATCATTGCTGTTGCTGCTCCCAGTAGAGGAGACCGTCGCTAGCGCAGATGACGCAAGGGCGGTAGTGTGCGAGTGTGCAATGACAGACATACCAGCAAACGCTGAGAGGTACACCTGCATCACTGCGAGTAACTCTGGTGTTGTGAAGTCTGTAGCTAGAAAGATCACACGTGACTCCATCGCTTGAGCAAAGCTTAGCGCCGCCGTGTGCGAGTTGGCAACGGCGGTGAACATCATCGCCGCGGAGCGCGCCGTGCAGCTGGACGACTTCTGTACAAAGTTACCGAGTATTTCATTTTCCGCATGTGTATCGCACTCCCCAGGTCGTGCACACAATGCAGTGTAAAGCACCGCCAGCTCCACGTCATCCAGTTCATCGCACCGGGCAACCACGGCTATCTTAATGCGAGCAAACGCATCCGTAAAGTGCCCCTGTACTGCGGCTGGGGTGACACTCAAAGCGTCCATCACGTCTACCATCTGCGGAGCGCTCAGTGTATCGAGCTCGGCCTCAATCGCCACAAGGCAGTTGTGCGTCAGTTCCACCGGCACCGCTGCATCCTCAGCCCCCGCACTCGCAGAAAGCACGCGCAGGCACTCTTCTACAGTGAGATCGGGCACCGCGGCAACAAGGTCCTCGGCAAGCTGCCGGAACAGCTCGGATTCCTGCTTGCGCACACCTGGCAGAGCAACAAAGAGGCACGCCATCTCGTTAGGTGTCAGCGCCGCTCTCTTCAGATGCAGCTCGCGCATGACCCGCTCCACTTGCGCTGCGTCCCAGAACCCAAAGAAGGCAGCGCATTGAATAAACGCGATGAGGTCGCCAAGCTGCGCAGCACGGGTATCGCACATCTTGCCGGTGAAGTACTTGTACTCACCACGTAGCAAGGTACGCTCGTGAAAGTCACGTGTGGCTTCGTAGCGGGACTTCACACGCGCCATGCGACGTGCAATCTCGCCAATAGGCACGGTGCGGTCACCGGCTTGATATGTGCGTCTTGCCTTCTCTAGCTCAACGAGGGTGCTCTGGCGCCAAAAGACGTAACCAGCTGAGCGCTTACTACACAGTCTAAAGGTGCGATAAAGCATCTTCAGTCGATTGAAAAGGGGGAGTGAGGAAGAAAAGGGGGGGGGACTTCGCAATGTAAGTGCAACAGTTCCCTTTTGATGAAAGGAGAAGAAAAGAAAGAAATGCGAGGAGGAGGTGAGGGTACATAGAAGAAAGATAGACAGTAACAGCAAGAACAAAGAGTAGCAGCACTAGTCATCATAGCCACCACCAGGGGAGAGCCAAGAGACCCATTCCTCGGAGTTTTTATGAGCAAAGGATTCTCACGTATACAAAAAAAGGAGTTGAATAGCAATTGCAACAAAAACAAAAGCAAAGAAGAGCAGTTTTTTTAAAAAAAAACGGCATAAAGACGGCTATACGCCATACGCACAGAATTGAGGAGCCTTCACGAGCACCATGTCTGCTTCCAACCTACCACAGCTCGCGATCCACCGCGAGCACAAGCGGGAGGGCCGATATCTTATCCAGCGTGGCGAGTAGTTGCTTCACATTTGGGTCCTCCTGAGGATACAATGGGGAGCGCTGGCGGTCATAAAAGCACCACACTGACTGTCTATTGTCTTCATCTCCAGCATCCATCGTTTGTTGCGACACGAGCGCACCCCACACCGGGTCTCGAGTTGGGCAAGGGAAGAGCGTGCGCACCGCCTCGCCCAGTAAACGACGGTTGAGACACGCTCGCAGGAACACACGCAATCGCAATGCATCCAGTGACTTCTGTGAAGCAGAGGCTGCCCCAGCGTAACGAGCCACTAACGCCTCCGCGAGCGCAATGACATCCAGCAGCTCAACCCCCGCCACGGAGCGCGGGGAAGCCTGTAGATGTCGTTGGAGCGCAGATATCACTGCCCAAACTGACTTCCTTGGCGAGAAAACGAGGCTGGCCTCCAACAGATGCGTCAGAGCAGGCAGGAGATGGTGCTGCACCACGGGTATCACTGCTGGGCACGCGGTTTCATCAAGACAGTTGCACTCCCTGCGAATCACAGAGTCTGACGTCCCTTCCTCCTCCCCAGCAGCGGTGAGTTTCCTCTGCGCTGCACTTTCCTTCTCTGCGTGCAGTTGGGCCTTAAAGTGCTCAGCGACTGCACCGACGGCGCCACGCAACTCTTCCGCAACGTATCTCACCATCGCCTCTCGGTCTCTGCTTGTCGTTCCCCCTGCCACCCTTGCCATGGAGGGAGAAGCCACAGAAGCAGACATAACAGTAGCAGGGCTCGCGACGGAGCCAAGGCCACCCACCCCCATCTCACCTGCCCAGCGCGAGAAATGCGAAGGGGCTGTTGAGATTGACAGAGGAGCAGCAACAGGCCTATCTCTGCCCCCAGGAACTGAGCGCGCGCCGGTTGCCACTAGAAAGTCACGCAGCTGCTGGGCATCTTCCACGTTGAACGGCCAGGACACACGGTCACACCTCTCCGCGAGCGTACGTAGTGGCGCAAGGCAGCGGGAGAGTGCCATGACCGCTCCTGGCTTATACGCGTTTTGCAGCGCTGCCGCATTCCTTTGCTGTAACGCCTGTATCTCACGCACAAGGTGCCCCATCAAGCCATGTTGCAGCACATACGCCACGAGCACGAGCCCAACAGCATTCGCGGCCGCTATAGTGGTGGCGCTTGCATCCGTACCGACTCCCAAGCCAAGACCAAGCTCTGAGGCCACATCTGTCGCTGTCGTCTCGCAGTGGCGCTCAAAGTCAAGGGCGACACGATGCAGCTGAGAAGCCACAGACTCTCCAGTAGCTGCGTCCTGCTGCCCCAGTACGCGCAGCACCTCAAGCAGTGCCAGTGGTGCGACGCCGCCACTACTGTTGCTTGTGCACTGTCGCCTGTATGCCCAGATACGCAGCCACGCTAACACAACATCCGCGACATGTGGGTTGTCACACGCCACGCAAACCAACGGCAAAGAGGAGAGTGCTGCAGGAGCGGTGGCCTCATCCTTCTGCTCTCCTTTGCTAAGTGAGGCGCTAGGGTCTTGCACAAGACGCACAAGCGCCTTGTAAAGGTTCTTCACTAGCTGCTCCGCCTCCCCCACGCTTGAGGTGCTCGTAACGCAGCTACTCACAACGCTGGGCGGTGGCTGTGGGGAGCACGGCTCGTGGGATGTGGATAGAAGAGGGATTGGAAGAGGCGAAGGAGAGCGACTAACGATGCTCCTATCTTGCTCAAGCGACGCTAGTAGTTTACATGCTTTGGCCACTGCTAGCTGATCAACTTGAAGTACCCCCTCATTCTTGTCGACCTCAACAAGAGCGCGCTCCAAAAGACACGCGCTCCGCAACGTACAGGCCGCTGCTAAGGCTTCGTTCACTCGATCCGCATCTCGAGCCGCTTGGGCAGAGCGGTCCCAAAGCGCTTGTATTGCCTGCACTTGAGCTGGCAAGAGCGTATCCTCATGCTTACTGACATACATGGCCACTGCGCCTGCCTCGTGGTTATCGATGAGCTTCACTAGTGTGTCCGGGATATCTGCCAGCAGCGGTTCGGCTGTGGTCTCGTCCTGAACCGCCTTGCCTTGATGAGATGCGTTGCGCAAACCATAGTTGCATAGGAGAGCCTCTCGCGCTGCCCCTTCCGCTTCCTGCAGTCGCCCAACAATGCGCTTCGTGTCCTCCCGAAGCTCCACTCGTGCGGCTACCACCGCCTCAGCTCCAGTTGTTGTGGTAGTGGCTCCGGTGGCGGACATGCCCGTGGCAATAGTGAGTTGCATAAGACGGCACCGCTTCATCAGTGACGCTAAGCGGCTTTCCATCATGACTAGATCCTCGCCCACAGTAGCAGCAGCACCATCCCTCTTTGTCTGCAGCAGCGCCAGCAGTTTCTGTCTGTCCTGTAGCAGCACATGCACATCGTGACACAGATTGTCAGCACGCGTGGACCAGATGCTCAAAATCGCCTTGTGACGCCGCGTCTCTGCTTCGTGCTGCCGGGTTTGTCTTTGTGCCTCATCCACAGCTGCAGCGGCTTCGCGGGTGTGCAGTGCGTCTGCGTAGCGCTTGCGAGCCTCGCGTGCTGCTGCCGCCGCGTCTCGCTGTTGCGCCATGCGCTGCCGCTCTCCAGCCAGCACTGAGGCATGCACACGCAACTGCGTACGCGCGTGACGCAGCACGGTGGCTCCCGTCTCTGTGTCAGAGGGAAGAGCAGCAGCAAGACGTGCGCACTCCGCCTCTAGCGTCGCCACCGTTGTCATTGGGTTCGTACCACCTAACGGTGCTGTGGGCGACAGCGAAAGCAGCCCTGCCTCACCGCCGTAGTGCTCGTGCGAACCTCTATGCGCTTGGATGGCTGCACCGAGCGCCATTATCGCCTTGCACGTCTCCGCGTGTTGCTTGTAGACGGCGTACTCTGCATTTGCCCAGGCTAGTGCGTCTGATACTTTTTCTAGCACCGAGTCATGCTGGGTCTCTCTTGAGACCTTCTTGCTCTCTTCGTGCGGCACACGTGCCGGTATCACCCCGGCTGCTCGTGCTGCTACCCACACCTCTGCCTGCTGAATCGCAGCCTTAATTACCGACTGATGTGCAGTGACAAGCGCATTGGTGAGGGACTGAACCAACACCTCTGCCTCCCTTTGCTCCATCTGAGACGGCGTCAAGGTCTCCACTACGTTATCGTCACGTACCTCCACCCCGAGCTCCACTGCGGCTGCCTTTATGAAAGAGCTGCTGCGACAGCATTGCTCGCTACTCAAGGCAACGCGCAGGCGATGACGCTGCTGAAGCGTATCGAGCACATTGCGGAGGTACCGTAGCACGCGTGGCTGCACACCGCTCGCGGCCGCGTCTCTAAATAGATGCACCAGCGATCGCCCTCTGGTTTCATCTAAACCCCGCGCTGCTGCCTCTGCCTTGCCTGCGTCACTTATCACCAGCGCCAGTGCCTGCACTGCCGCCCTCTTATGGAGCAATACATCGTAGAACGCAGATTGCTCGCGTGTCAGTGTTGCAAGTACAGGCATCTCTTTGGCGCGCTCGAGGGCTTGTCCATAAGCGGTGAAATCACCTTGCTGCGCCGCAAACAGCATCGCGCTCGCAGCCTTGTGATTCCTTGTATAGTCGCGCAGCAACGCCTGCGCCTTGTCCATCACAGCGTACTCTACACTACGCAGCCCAAAGCGATAGCACCGCCGCTGGTTGAAGTACAGTGCCGACTGGCATTCCGTGAGGTGGCTCTTCACCCAGGCCCAGGTAACCCTAGCGCTGGAAGACTCAGTCGCTGTGGTTGGATTGAAGAGTCCATGCGAGAGCAATGGAAACGGTCTCGCCGCATCAGCGGCCAGGCTCTTGCGAACTTGCCTTCCCCGGCCACCCTTCACAAAAGCCGCAGGCAGAGCGCCGCTTTTTGCCGCCTCCAAGCCTCGCTCGTAGTGCCACACTGCCCTCCTTAGCTGTCTCAGGTGCCACTCTCGTGTTTGTCGCGTCGTCTCCGCCGCCGTCCTCGTGGCCTGCGCAGCAGCGAAGAAGGCAGGCTTCAGCAACGCAGTGATCCCAGTCAGCCTGGGTGCGGTGGTGACAGGCACAAAGTAATCGTCTGCCTTGTGAGAGGCGAGGTGTTCATGAGGGAGGTAGAGCCCATATGAGGTCCACTCTACATACGCAGCACGTAACTGGGCGAGCAGCTCACGACCGCGTCCAGGCACGCGAAGGTACATCCCGTATTCACGCGGTACTAGCAGCAGTATCGTGTCTGGATCGTGTGCGTGCACGTACACGCTTGTAATGTCAAGTAGCTCAGTGCGGCGCACGACAGCAAAGTCTCCTTTAGTGCAGTGATAAACGGCACAGTTGGTGACGACAATAATGTACGACTTGTAAAGATGGTTGTTGGCTTGGCACATCGCGGCGCATGGATCCTCAAAGTCATTGCAAAGGACCTCCTCGCTGTTTTGTGGTTGCTGCTGCTGCTGCTGCTGGTGTAGATGGCGACGCACCGTAGCAGAGCGAAACCGCCAGGCCACACCGGAGAAATAAATAGTGTTATCACCAAAGCGCCTGCATGTGTCGGCCACCTCAGGGACCACATCGAGTCTCAGCGCGTCAGCCGCAAAGCTCGTAGGTGTGTGACGTAGAGCGACGGTAGGAAATGGGTCGTACGGCGTTCGCTTAACAGCCCGCGCGACGTGTACAGGCGATGGTGCAGAGAAGAGGTCGAGTAGCGTGGGATTCCCTAGGGAAGGGTTGCGGTAGTACCCAAAGCAGTAGGCAGCTGCAGTGATGAAGTCAAGCATATGACGCTCCGTGCGCAACGCCAAGACAAGATCCGTAGACTGTGTGCCGCCCGTCATGACCGCCACGTATGTACCGCGGCGGTTGTGGCACCGTAGTACCGCACGCACCTCGGACCAACGCACAAAGCTAGCAATGGCACAGCGCCGTGTGTCATTGGCTTTCCCTAAGGTTTGACTAAAACAGGAAGGACGGCGACTACCACCACCGATGCTGCTACTGCTGTCGCCAGCAGCAATGTCCTTCCAGTCTAGCAGTACCACACCTTCACTGGTGAGACATGCAATGCTTGCCGCACCCACGCTCCCCGCACAAAGACCACCACTTCTCAGTACCTCGCCCACATCTCTCGGTGACAGCGCCCGGCACCATGCAGAGTACCGCACCAGCCCCACCGGCACATCAGCAGTCACTCCAGCAATCCCAGTACTTTCACCAACCCTAGCACTGTCCCAGCGGCCTTCTTGATACCCGCTCGTTACTGATGCCTCCACCGCGGCCCACACCGCTAGCTCATCGTCATAGTCCAGGACAAGCTCCTCCACAAAGCGATACTGCGAGTACACGCGAACTTCCTCTTCCTGCAGCTGACTTGGCCGTGTGACACCACCGCTGCCATGCGGAGAGGCGTCGGCTGCCGCTATCTCCGTGTGCTGCCGCAGGTGCTCCTGCAGCCTCTGCTCCCGTTGCGTGCCAGAGCGTAAGAAGTTGCGGATGTGTGCCGACACACGCAGTCGTCGACTCTTTTTGCCAGAGCGAGCCCCATGTCCCGCATTCTGCTCCCCTCTGGCATCACCGTCTCTGGCATACTCGTCCTTGCCGGCACCTCTGCCTTCTCCTTCTGCATCACCCCCTGTGGTATCTTGTCGGCCTAACAGTACAGCGTGCGAGTAGAGTTGCTTGGAGGCAAGCGTGCGCAGCTGTCGTGTTGGCCCCAGCCCCAGTCCTTGGCCCGCCAGCATCACCCATTCTGGTATCAGGCTTAGAAGCGTCTCAAACTCCTTGTGAGACTGCACACTGCACAGGAGGTCCCCGCGACGCCCGGGCTTGCACTTGATCAGCACCGACTGCGCATCCCCATCGTAAAGAAGCGCAACGACATCGCGGATGGGTGTCCGCCGATCTACGCGTGAGAGAGTGCCGGGTAGCACATACAGAGCGCCATCTGTGATCACGAGGGCGGCAAGGGCAGCACTGCGGTCGACGCAGACGAAGCGCACCATAGACGACCACTGTACAGTCGTGTCTCCGTGCATGCGGAGCACTGGACAGAGATTAGTGTGAGTGGCAATTGCCATGAGGTCGTGCTCGCCGGAAACCAGTGCTGGATAGCGATCCTCCACGTGCCACCTGAGACCAAGCGCAGTGAGGTCTGCAACCTCCGCAGTCGTAAAGCGACGGTCAGGCTCAGCAGCCTGGCTAAGACAGCAAACATGTGCAACCAGCTGCTGCCTCACGGCGGTGGGAGTGTTGCTCGTGTCTCCATCAGCAGTTGGCTGCACATCGCCTATCACGTTGTTAAAGCGGAGAATAATGTCGTGAAAGGCTGGAATGATCAGAGCAACGCTGCCGGCTTCGCTACTGCTCTCGACCACTCCGACAACGTCGTGCATAGGGACGCAGCGCACTTGCACCCCAGAGCCAATGCGGCGCTTGGCAAAAAGGTACAGATAGCGCTGCGTAAGGATGAGCTCGCGCCGCTGCACGTTGTTACGTTTGCCTATCTTGTCTACTGCAGAAGAGAAGACGACGGAGTTGACATCATCGCCAGGCTTAAAGTGCAATGCGAGAGTAGGCACGCGTGCGGGAAGGTATGAGTGGACCGTGCTGGCAATTGCCAGAAGTTGCCTGCGCTGGGCGGCCTCACGCTTGGCACGAGCAAACGCTTCCCCTTTGCTGCTTGGCGTTGTCTTGGCGGCTTCAACGCTCTGACCGGGTTGTGATGCGATGCTGCTGAAGCTGTCAGCAGCTGCGGCACTGCTCAAAAAGGAGAGATTTAATGAGGCTTGTGTTTGCTCGTCGACTGCCTCGGAGTCGGTGCTTTCTTCGTCTAGTCCATCGTCCTCCTCATCCTCTTCATCCTCATTGATCTCCTCGCCATCAAGATTGTCGTCCTCACCACTAAACATCTCTGATGCATGCTCCTCCTTGCCAATCCGTACACCGCGTGCTCCATCGTCAGAAGAGGAGGTATCGTTATCATCTCGCTCCTCATCGGCGACGTTGCGGATAGAATAGTGTTGCGAGGCATCCATGGCAGTCTCGGGCTCCAATGGAAATGTCACATGCACAGGATGATTGCTAACGCTCGGAGAGGGTAGCTGCGGCGCACCACGATACTGCTTCTCCTTGGTGCCATCCAGTGGAGAAGCCATGCGCACCTCCGCGTCAGCAAGGGTCTCGCGACGGTTCACTTCAGAGTTGCTAAGCGCATCCGCGGCTGCAGAAGGGACTTTTGCTGGCTCCTCTCTGCTGCTATAGGCATGACTCAAAACAAGGGACTCCACAGACTCTTCCTCCTCCGCGGCATGCAACGGTGGTGGTAGCGACGGTGCTGGTAGTAGAGCTTTCGCTCCTGCCGGTGTTGGTACTGGTGCTGATACTGCTGGCAGCACTGCAGCTTTCGCGTCTAGAAGAGGAGGCTGGCCAATCGCTGACAAGATGTACGACACCCATACTCGTGCTGTCTGTGCATCCTCACTGCAGCACAGGATATAGCGGCTGCGTGTTTGCATGTACCACGCGAAGGCTCTAAAGGCGATAGGTGCCTTCTCATTGGTCGCCTCTTCTACTGACCCAAGCCCTGTCTTCACAATTTCTGTCAGTGGAATAGCCTTGCTATCGCGGCCTTGTGCCTTGCCGTAGTGCACGGCGCCGCCCTCCACGGTGAAGTACCGCTGCTTCCACTTATCCGCGCTGGGGCGGCTCCTAAAGAGAAAGAGTGAAGTAGCTGGCTTGATAGTACCGTCCTTGCCTACGACTTTTGACTGTGCCTTCCACTGCCAGCCCGCTGGCGGGGATGATAAAGCAGTGACTCCCACCAGCCGTCGTGCCTGAGACGATAGCTGACTTTGGTTTGTATTACTAGACATAATGGAATTGAATTCAACGTATGTGTGTGTGTGTGTGTGGCTAGAGATACACTATTCTCATGTGAACAGCGACACCACAAGGACACTTCTCTTTTAAGAGAAAGAATGTATATGTATATGTATATGTATATATCTTTATTATTTTTATTATTTCTTTCAAGCAGAACAGTGTTCGGTTTTTTTTTCTCCTGCAATATCTAAAGCACTTAACGAGTGGGGAATACAAAGCAAAGCCGACAATGTGTGAGAGCACTTCTTTTGGACTGTGTTCTTTTCTAATAGTCTAGGAGTAGTAGTACTTGATGGCCTTTTAGCACAAACAATGTTTTAAGAAATGAAGATGAGGTAGGGACACATTAATGTAACAGATTTGAGCGGAACAAGATTCATGCTTGCTGAATCTTTCCTTTTATTTCACAGGGGCCAACAGTGGATTTGATTGCTTTCACCACTGTATTTTCACCTGGTATGTTTCTTTTTCTTTGGGATAATCGCAGCTCGCTTCACATTCTATACACTCTCTCACAATAACATATACATCTGTATTGCCATTCTAAACTGCAAGGATAGCACACGGATTACAAAGCGCACCGTGGAGAGCTCAGAGATGCGGCAGTTGCTGATATACTTCTTGCTCTCTCTCTCTCTCATGCTTCGCTTCCGGAAATCCATTCCACCTGCTGACTACCGCATGGTAAGAGATGGGGAGATGCCACCGCGAGTGGAGGCGAGAAGCTTTTGTTGAGACTGCATCGCCCCGCTAGTGTCAAAGAACTGCATACAGAATACGCAAATTTCCTCACGCTTGTACAACTGCGACGGTGGGGGCATGTGATCGCCACGCCTCACGTCCATGCCCCACCTCTGGCGGAGTTCTAGAACAGACTTGTGAGTGATAGCACCAGGGAGTTCATTTACATAGAAAGTCTGCGTGCACAGGGCACACTTCTTGCGCTTCTGCAAGCCCTGGCGGACGCGGAGGGTACGCTCCTCATCCGTGAAGATCTCCTGAGGCTTCTGCGAGTGCATTCTAGCAAGATAAGTTGACCTCTTCAAGATCTAGCGTTTTTCTTTCCTTTTTTTGAATATGTGGATATATGTATCTCGTTCAATATATATCTTGTTTTTTGGCGCTCTTGGTCATACAATGCAACATTATCAGGAAGAAAGATAGAAAGAAAGAGAGAGATGTTTGAATAAACAAGAATGGAACGTTGAGATGGCAAATCATCTGCAACCAACGTGGAGCCACTGACAACAACAAAAAAAAGAAGGAAAAAAAAAAAGATGTCACAGAAAGAGTCTCAAACACAAATGTGAAACTTTGCTTGTTCTATTAGTGTGGGGGAAGAGAGATGCCCCTACAATAAAACGCATTATAAATATACAGGTGAACGCTAAAACACCTCTAGAGCACCATCGTCGCTTTCATCAGCAACCTGAGCGAGACTTCCTGGCTCTTCAAAGGAATAATCACCGGCGTCTGCCGCAGCACTCTCAGGCTCTGTCTCCCCGTCCTCTGGCCCGCGCTTACTCTTCTTTCGCTTTCTTCTTTTTTCCTTGCTCTCTTTGCGGTGTCGTTTCTTGCGCTTGCGGTCCCCTTCTCTTGCGTCCGATGCTTGAGAGTGCGCCTCGTCATGGAGCTGTTGCTCGTCCAAGGCAGGAGCAGAAGCAGCAAAGGACGCCTCAACAATGGCGACGTGCGCTGCCTGCTGCTCCTCTTCTTCTTCTTCCCCAGGTAGTGGAATAATTATGCTGTCACGCATGTGTGGCATCGCCTTCTCTTCCAGTAGACTGTAGTCAGTCGCACCGAAGCTGAAGAGCGCACGTGCACACCGCAGCGCAACCTCGAAGCCTAAGAAAGACTGGGCCCCACTCAGGGTAGAAACGGCCTTCTCTCCAAGGTACGAACTGACGCGCGCATCCTGTGCCCGTGCATACGGCGGATTGAAGAAGTCAAACACAACGCGATCGCACAAGCGATACAGCGGCCCATGTGTGTGCTCACCGTGTACCAAGATCTCTCGCATGGTGAGCAAGAAAGCGATGCTGAAAAAGACACCTTCGCATCCGTCCTCTACGAGCTGCTGCATAAGAAAGGCAAGGCCCAGGTTTACATCGGCGTCATTCACTCGCCACTGCCGCAGTGCAGCACAGAGCAGCGACACATTGCGAGGGGTGGCGAGGCGACGTAAGTAGCTGCTCACCGCCACTTCTCGCTCAGAACTAATATTGGACAGCACGGTGCGACCGCTAGATGCCATTGAGGCGATGGAAGGTGGATGTGCCTCTGACGCCGCACGACTGCTGCTTGTGGCATCCCTCTCTTCGTCTCCTAATACCACATCAGGCTCTTGGGCCATGTGCGCGTCATCATCAGCAGCAGTGCTAAGATCCCCCGCTGCGTCATCAGCCTGTGCACAAGGCACAAGACTGGTAATTTGATTAATGGCTTCGTCCTCTTCCTCGATCGTTATCTCCTTCGACTCCACACCACCTTCGCCGGAGACAGCAATCGCTACGTCGTTTTCATCATTTTCGTCGCCGCTAGACCCGTCATCAATCATGCCCGCCATCTCACGCTCCATCTCCTCGTTCATCTCCTCAAGAGTGGCCGAGTTGACGCTTTCTCGATCGTCTTCAACGACTGCTGTGGATTCGACAGCAGTAGCTGCCTGGCGCTTGGGACGCCTAGGAAGGAGCAAGCTTCCCTTGTAACTGCATTTCTCCATTAGTTGAAAAACAGATGCGGTGAAGAGTGTAATCACTTGCACCTTGCGGACAGCCACTGCCCTTCCCGAGTACTCGGACAATAAATCAAAAACAGTTTTAATGTTTTCCTCCTTGTACAGGGCCGATGAGGCGAGTGCGTGCGCGGCCACCTTCACAGATGGATCCTTGATAATTTCACCTTCAAGCAAAAGATTCAGCACCAGCAACATTTCGGCCAAAAACATGACAACAATAGTTATATCGGCGCGCTTGCGGAGATCCTTACACTGGAGAAACGACCGTAAGACTGCGAAGCCTGCCTCCACGTGCTCAAGGGATATAATACCAGATGTGCTGTGCCACTGCTGCTGAAACGCAGTGCTCGTGAGCAGCGCATCCTGCTCTTCCATGAGTCGCACCATTTCTCGAATGTAATGAAGCAGACTACCGCAAATGCCCATGTAATGCAGCACGTTTCCAAGTGCTTCATACAGTGCCGTGTCAAATGTCGAGGTTAACTCCATCGTTTCACCAGAATGGCGGTAGCCAGCAACCATCTCCTTGTACTCATTTGCAGCTCGCTGTACGTCTACGACTGTTTGCAACAGACGACTCCAAGCCATGGTAGAGAGGGGTTCAAAACCAAAGCACATAAAGGACTGGCTTTGCTGAGATAGTTGAATTTTAGTAGGAAGTGGGAGATCACAACGCGAGGCTCCATCTTGAAACATGCCCTTGATGAAACGACCTCGTTTTCTCAAGTCAATATCTTTCACCACCTGCACCGGATCCTTGCGTCGCGACCCTAGCAGAGATGACACTGTACCGATAACACGTCCACCAACAGCGGACCCTGCTTGACGAGCATCTGAGCGAATAAGAAGGCCATTGGAACTAACAGCTCCATTTCTGCTTTTCGCAATTTGCCGCCATGCATCAGCGGATTTTTTGCACTCACGAAAATGTTCTCCACTTCGCAGCGCCTTGAGAAATTGCTCCGGTGAAGAGGCAGTGCGCTGCTCCAAGAAACCCAGTTGTGCAAGCTCAGTGGCAGAAGCGCACTCGAGAACACTTGCAATCGCCGTCATTGCAGCAGCATTCCATTTCCACAGCTGATCTTCACTTTCGAGCATTTCGTGAACACGTTGTGCAAATTGGCGAGTAATAACGTCCTCGACAACATTAAACTCCTTTTCCTCTTCATCCTCTTCAAATTCATCTTCACTATCATTTAGGCAAATTTCTTCTTTGATAGGTGAAGCACGGGGATTTTCAATGGTGTCAGCAATAATAGCTTCAACATCCTCATTTTTCGTTGTGCTTAGTGGAGCAGCGTCTTCAAGTACAGAATTTGGTAAAGCTTCCTTTGTGGATGCTGTTTCCACAATATCGTTATCGACTCGTTGAAATCGGGAAAAGTTCTGATTGATTACAACCAGAAGAAGTTCAATCCCATGATTTCTGCAAAAGGCACCCACAATTGTCTCAATTTCATTTGGCGACCCATCAAGCAAATGATTAATAAGAGTCAAGACAATTTCAAGCAAAACTACGTCTTCACGTTCAATGTTTCCAGCAGCACGCTTCTCAGCAATCGGAGCAACGCATTGGACGAGAAACGAAAAAAAATCATCTGTGCCGCAGCGCAGCTTTATCCGTTTAAGCAGATCCCGCTGAAGTGTTTCATCGGCGGAAAATCTAGGAATTGGCATCAGCAGCGCAGTAACTAATTTCAGTAACTGCGGAAGCAAATTTGATGAATAATTCATGCCGTGTGCCAACAAAAGCGGAATAACAATCTTCTCTGCTACAAGCATCTCTGATATAAAAATAAACTCTGTGCGGCTAGTACCATTGACGCCATCGCTAGTTGCATTGTCATCGTCACCAAATTCGTAGTCATTTTCATCGTCGCTGACTTCGTTATATAGTGTTTGTTGCCGAAGCGCTTCAATTCGTTCAGTCACCCTCTTGTGTTCTCGCAGTAAGCGATTTCGCAGTAGTTTTGCTGACGCACATGCTTCAACCACTTTTTTCGATGAAGGTGAGCGGTCCAATGGTAAATTGAGCGCGCCTATACATATCAATATTTGTTTCTTGACAGCTTCTGTGGACATTTTTTGCTGTTATATTCTTTGCTATTGGCGTAATTCTCTATATGTTTTATGTGTTGTTTGCCTCCCACAATGCAATATCGACAATATATGTAATAAATTGTTTATATTTTGTTGACTCTCAAAGGCATTTAGCAAAATTGTCTAGAAATAAATCTATATGATTATACGCAACCTTACTTGCTTATTCTATGGAAAAGGGCTCTATGCAAAGGAACAATTTTCTTTAAAAAAAAATAGTTTGAAGGAAAAGGGAAAAGAAGCATGTGATACAAATCAAAATAAGATAAAATCAAACAAAGTGCAAAAATACTAAAATATCAAAGATAATGTGACCATTTTTATGATGAGCTGAAATACTTGCGTAATGATACAAAAATATTAATCACATAAAGCTTCTTTCTTTAAAGTATTTAATAAAGCCGCAATAATAATAATAAAAATAACATCAAAATGTGAGAAAAAAAAAAAACTCAAATAGAAAAAGTGAAAAGAGGACGTTTTTCTGTTCGGAAGACAACATCTTGTGCATATTGAAGTCCCAAAATTGTTTCCCTGTAGTGAGCCAGCAACTGCTACCACGCCACTAAAAATTTACTCAAACAAAGAATTGAAAAAAAATAAATGCAAGTAATAAAGGCACAAAAAAATGTGCATTACCCAAATTTATTTGCTTCTATATGTACACATTTTTAACGGTTCCATTTTTGCAATGAGTAGTGCATTGTCTATGCCACCAAATATGCGCATTGCAGGATAATTGGGCTAGAGCATCTCATGAACATGCGCGCACATTAAATCAACGCATATCAGCCCAACCTTGCGGAAACACCATATGCAGTAAACCCGCTAAAATACATAATAATCTTAATATTCAACGTATCGCCCTTAGTTACGTATTATCATTACCTCATCATTTTGAAAATTGAAGAAGTAAATAAAATACGCTCGCAAAAGCAACTAAATGAAGCGTACAAGTATGCCACAAAAATACTTATATATATAAATATACATAAATATACATATATATACAAGCATTTTTTTTTTTTCAAAGAGCTACGCGTCATCAATTACAAATAACTTTTTATACCCAACGCTAACGAGGATGTTAAACGGGATACAAATATACGTATGGGTATATTTTTGTTGCCTTGCTCATACATATAGATGCATAAAAAGAGGGTAAAATAAGTTTCTGTCCGAAATATTGATAAAATAAAGATATTTCTATGACGTTAAAAAAAAGATATGTGTAGATGATTAGAATGACCCACCATCCAGTACTAATCTATTTTCGGGGGAGCGATTTATGTGTCATGGAAGAAGCAAAAACTGCAGAATGAAGTTTTGCTTCTGCCTTTACTTGCTTCGACACGGGTAATGACGACAAACGAGACGCATTAGTTTGCCTCCAGCTTGCTTTCACATCCCGCTGAATCGCAGAATGATCAAAAGCATCATATTTGTTGTAACGACGGTTGCCAGGAGTTAACGCTTTCTGAAATGATCTTGCCTCAAATGGTTTTCTCACAAAAGTATTAAATTGTGAACCTGCCATTTTTCCATCTGATCGTCCACGACGCTTAAACGCCACGCGCCGAGCACTGGCTGGGAAAAAGTTTTTAAAGGACATCAACCAATAAATAAACTATTAAAAAATGTGATTTATCGGCTGATAATAACCTTATTCTAAATTAATGTTGCTGGAAATACGATAAAATCTTTTGTGACTAAAATTGCATACAGATGTACTCTGATGATAGTACAGTATGAACACCTGAAAAAAAAAATGAAAGACAAATTGATTGAGAATAATAACAATAATAATATATTTTTAAAAAGGAGCAGTACATTCTTTTCTGCATACTGGACGTTCTTCAAAAGGTACAATAAAAGACAATGTTCAGGCACTCGATGAAGAGATGATACCATTTATATATATTTTTTGTGGCTATTGTTTCGATATGAAAAATGGGAAGATAATAAAATAGATACTCCAGGTCGCTATGAAAGCAATCAACCGAATCTGGCATATTTTTATATTAACAGCTTTAAAAACATTCGTCGCATTTTTGTCATCTATACTCTGAAAATAATCGCGTGCTACCCGCAGGATAACTAGCTGGTCCGATGCCCAGTCGATAAACGATGAAGGGCTGATTAATTCATCTCCCCCCCCCCTCCATGAACAACGATTCATTCATTCTTAGCTTCCTGATATACTGATAAAAGCCCATGCCAGTGTCATTCATTTGCGCTGGGGGGGGGGGGGTGAGTATTGACGATGCCGAACAGCTTGTCACTTGGACATCGTGGAACTGGTTATTCTGACACGCAATGACACTGTAAATAATCAAATATGCTACATTTCTACTACATGAGCACACACATCTGGTGAACACGAAACTCCATTTTCTCCCACTATCACCTTTTCCTTAATGCTTTTTTTAAACTCCCATTTTTAACACTTTTTTTTACCTCAGTAGTGCATATCGCCAGCTTCACATTCTTTGTCACTGACACTACAAGATGGGGGCAAAGCATATCATATTTGCTGTCTTGGTAAGCATTCTAGTTGCGTTCTGCGTGAAACAAACGGAATGGGCTGCAACAACATCCAGCAACAGCTCAGTGTCTACTATTAAGCTGAATAACACGAAGCTGGATGACAGCTACTGCTGCTGCTCAGCTGAAGCCATTGATGGAGCTACCAAAAATACCCTTGGTATCTTGTACCGAATTACAGCCAGCCCTTACTTCCGCTACTACAAGGTCAACAGCGAGAAGCAGTGCCCATATTGGGCTGTTGCACTTCTTTGCACTGGTGGTGAAAACGCATGCCAGGTATGCACGTGCGACGAGAACTCAATTCCTGAGGCTCTTCGCGTACCGACAGACATGAGTGATGTGTGTATTCCTGGCCAAGGTGTTGCACAATGGGTGCCTCACCCACCAAACATAGACGAGTGGGGAAAATGGATGAACACCGAAGATGACGCTGAGTATGTTGATTTACTTCAGAATCCAGAGGGTAACACTGGATATTCGGGGCCACTGGCTATGAAGGTGTGGCAGTCGATATACAAGGAGAATTGCCTTGGCGCTCCACAACAAGGTGATCAATGTAAGGAGATTAACGTCCTCCACACACTACTCAGTGGCCTTCATTCTTCCATTAACATTCATGTGTGCACGAACTTTTACAAGGACCCAGAGCACACATCACCACAGCGTAATGCAGGCATTTACAACAATCGTAACATTTCCTTTTTCCCCAACTGCGAAATGTACAGCAAGCGTGTTGCTCCGTTTCCTCAGTTTCTTGAGAACTTGTATGTGCTGTATCAATTTACACTTCGAGCGCTTACAAAGTCAAAGGAGCTGTTTACGTCTGAATTGGATCAGTTCAACTCTGGCCCTCACGGTACTGCAACTGTGGAGGACATTCAGTTAAAACAGGATGTGAAGGAGCTCTTTGACTCACAGTTGCTGTGTAGCAAGACATTCGACGAAGCTGTCTTTCTCGAATCTCCCAGAGGCCGCGAACTTGTCCCTGAAATGAAGCGGATGCTACTAAATGTCACTCGTTTGATGGATTGTGTTACGTGCCAAAAGTGTCGAATTTGGGGAAAACTGGAGACAAAGGGTATTCTCACTGCTCTGCAGATTGTTACCCACACCGAAAGTAGTGGACCTCTTTCGCTAGATCGTGCCGAGAAGGTGACTCTTATCAACCTTGCTCGTCAGCTAGCATTCTCTGTTTTCAATGCACAGCGCCTTGGCCGGGATTGTGATCAGGACTCGACGCAGAAGTGATCGTGCTTTTTTTATTCTATTTTTATTAGCGTTACTTTATTACTGATATTTGTATTGGGCTCAAGGATATCAAACCAGAAAAATGAGGGAGGGGCACATACCCTCCGAAATCTGATTTTTGTAAGATGAGCAGATTGAATATTACATCACTATATTCTGTTGTTGTTCACATCGATTGAACCTGACACATGCGCATTCTTTTACTACATCCATACTTTTTTGTACTAGTGTTGTCCTTTTCTTTTCATTACTGTTTATGCTTTGTACGGTATACTGGTAGTATAGCTTAGAAAAAATTGTGTTTTATATAGAGCTGCCCTGAGCGTATTCCACAATTGGTGAATAGTTGCCATAGTACTTATTGCGTAATTTAAGAGTTTACTTGCCGCTTCGTTAGCTCCTTTTTGTTTCCAAAAATTGTGAATCAACAGCTGTAGGATATGTGGGAGAGTTTTCGCGGTGGCGGTCGCCATCGACCAGGTAATGATGCCGAACTTGACGATCCTAACGATGCTGAGACAGGCGATCACAGTACACGCCCGCATCAACCATGGCACTCTCTTCAGGACGAGACGCTGGACGATTTTGACGATGGCGACACACAACAGCTTATCGGCGATGCGAGCATTCCACAGCTGCCTTCTCAGAAGAAGCGGGCTACAAAGAAGACGGCACCAAAGACAGCTCGCACAAAGAAAGTCATCGCCAAGCAGCAAACCCTTGATCAAGCAATGAGCGACGCGGATATGGATCGCTTTTTCAACAAGCTTCGCAGCGTTGACGGCCGGGATGACGATGAAGATGTGGACCTAAAAAGGTTTTTGGAAGACGACGATGATGACACTATAGATAACACTGATGGAGGTGATGTAGATGCAAGTGCATTCTTAGAGACGCTTATAAACACAAAAGATTTGAACGAAGCACCGAAGCAGTCAGAGGCGCCAAGTTCTGTTACCACCACTCTTGGTGAACCAACATCTGCTATTGCGGTCCCTGTGATCAAGCTAGAGGATGACAAGTTTGACTTCCAGAAGTCTGGTGGTTCTAACAGAGCAGGTGGCTCAAACCGCAGCTTGAATGCTGCGAGCGATGGCAGCGGGTACTTGACGGTGGAGAAGCCGAAGCAAGAGTTCGAAATTGCACAGAAGTTTGAAGCTTACGGGAAGCGCTTGCCTGTTGCTTCTCAGCAACACCAGCAACAGACACAAAGTCATCAGACCAGTGGTCTTTTTTATTGGTTTGATGCTCGCGAGCAGCCTTACACTCTCTCTGTTGATCCTGGTTCGCTTTTTCTTTTTGGAAAAATGCTTGTTGGTGAAAACGGTAATGAAGAATACCGGTCCAGCTGTCTCCGTGTTCTGAACTTGCAACGCTGCATTTTCCTTCTCCCGCGGCCAAATGCTACGGATATGGACGTAGTGAATGAGATCAATGAGGCATGCAGTGCACAAGGAATCAAGCGGCACCGTATCAAATTTGTTGATCGTTACTACGCCTTTGAGGAGCCAGGCATCCCCCATGAGAAGACTTGGTGGGCTAAGCTGCGCTATTCCGCTCAATTTGCTCCATTTCTTACCAACAAGACATTCACGCATATCAGCGCCGTTATGGGTGCCAACACTTCTTTGCTCGAGTTGTTCCTCGTGAAGCGGCGACTGAAGGGCCCTTGCTTTTTACGAGTTTCAAACATGACTGCTCCTCCCAATCGCGTGTCTCATTGTGAAGTAGAGTTTGTCACTGACTCTCCCAAAAATGTGGTCGTTGAGGACACTTCACGCAGAGCACCTCCCTTCACTCTTGCAAGCATTCAGCTCCACGCACAGCTTGATAGCAAGGGCGTGTCGAATGAGATATATGTTGCCTCAGTGGCGGTGTATCGTGACGTTAACATCGATGCCACTGTCAAGGAACTTCCAGACGAATTGTTCACCGGCGTGCATTCCGCGCCTGCCAACGTGACGCTGCCTCTTGATTTAGAGAGCCATTGCAGTACAATGGGGCTGCGAGAAGTGTACCGCTTTAGCAACGAAGGCGCGCTTCTCAAACGGCTCATGGATGTCTTGAAACGGGTAGATGCAGACATGCTCATTGGCCACAACTTTGTTGGCTTTACCCTCCCTACATTGCTACGCCGCTGCCAGGAGTTAAACGTGCCGGGGTGGTCGTCGATCGGGCGACTTGACTTGAAGCGATTTCCTCGTTTTCAAGCGGGTAATTCATCTAATCAAGAAAGAGAGACGTGCATTGGACGGCTTATTGTGGATTCATACCTGCTTGCCAGAGAGTATTTCAACACAGTCAACTACAAGCTCCTCTCTCTCGCAGAGCAGATGAAGCTTCAAGGAATTGCTCACGGCAGCGCCGTCTTTGAGCCCGGCAGCACATTCTTGACACCGCAAATGCTTACTTCAAGCAAGGATATGTTCAATGCCTTGCTGCAAGTTTGCAACTGCGCGGTGCTTTCCACCGGTGTTGTTTCTCACCTCGATGCAATTCGGTTGACAAAGCGACTTTCGTCGATTGCGGGTAACCTCTGGAGCCGCACTCTCTGTGGCGCTCGCTCCGAACGCATTGAATACCTTCTCCTACATTCTTTTCACGATCTCAAGTTTATCACTCCCGACAAGAAGACACACGAATTCAAGCGCGGAAGGGAGGAGCAAGAACTGGATGATGGCAAGCGCAAGGCAAAGTACCAGGGCGGTATGGTGCTCGATCCCAAGTGCGGTTTGTACTCGGACTACATTTTACTTTTGGACTTTAACTCTCTTTACCCGTCTCTCATCCAAGAGTTCAATGTGTGCTTTACGACGGTGGACAGGGAGGGTGACGAAGACCCCAATATTCCCCCTCCCGAGAATCTTATCTGCGCCTCGTGTGCAGCGGCTGGACTGCCGTCTCCGTGCCTTCACAAGTGCATTTTGCCCAAGGTGATCAAAGGCCTGGTTGACAGTCGTCGTGAGGTGAAGAAACTCATGAAGACGGAACGTGATCTGAACAACATGGCGTTGCTAGAGATCAGACAGAAGGCCCTCAAGTTGACGGCTAATAGCATGTACGGCTGCCTTGGCTTTGAGCATTCCCGCTTTCATGCGCAGCAGCTCGCAGAGTTGGTGACACGACAGGGCCGTATTGCACTTCAGAACACCGTTGACTTTATTCCTCAGGCTAATTCGAGTTTGCGCGTGATCTACGGCGACACCGACTCTGTCATGATTCAAACTGGCATCAAGAACGACATCAAAGCTGTGCGTGAAATCGGCCTAGAGCTCAAGAACCAGATCAACAAACAGTACAGGAGCCTGGAAATTGACATTGACGGCGTTTTCCGTGCTATTTTATTGCTCAAGAAGAAAAAGTACGCGGCACTCTCTGTTGTAGACTGGTATGACGAGGGCAAGACGTACAAGAAGGAAGTGAAGGGACTCGATATGGTGCGCCGCGACTGGTGCCCCCTCTCTAAGAGGGTTAGCGATGCCGTGCTGAATCGGGTGCTGAACGCGGAGGGCGGTGAAGACGTACTGGATTATATTATGAACTTTCTGAGAGACATTGCGGACCATGTGCGTCTTGGCGATCGCTACACGCTTGATGACTTTGTGATATCCAAGAGTCTCACGAAAGAGCCCGAGGCATACCGCGGCACCACGTTTCCCCATGCCTCTGTTGCGCTGCGCATGAAGGGGCGCAAAGAGTTGGTGCGTGTGGGCGATCTCATCCCTTACGTTATTTGCTGCAGTGATGGTGACAAACTTGCTGACAAGGCTTTTCACGTGGACGAAGTGCGCAACAACAGGGAGCTGCGCGTTGACGCGGAGTGGTACCTCTCGGTGCAGATATTTCCACCAGTGATGCGTCTCTGTGAGTACATTCAGGGCTTCTCCTCGGAGCAGCTCAGTGAGGCGATGGGCATTGCGTATCACCGTCCTGGCCGAGCCACTGACAGCGGCACCGGAACTCAAGACGGCATCAATGACTTCTCGCACTTCAACATTTTCAAGAGCCGTGATCTTAGCGAGTGCTTCCCCACCGTCATTCCCTTCCAATTGCAGTGCAGCTACTGCCTACGCATGACTCCCATTGATCCACACGCGCGCGTACAGCAGGTACTGGCAGAGGAGGGGCCTACGGACCCCGCGAGCAAGGACGACAAAGAGTTTGATCTTTACGTCTGTGTCAACTGTGGACGCAGTCTCCGCATTGACTATGTGGCCAACTGTTTTTCACAGATGTGCTATCAGATATTTCGTCAGTTCTACGAATCTGGCGGAAGTTCAGCGGCGGTGCGGGCGGTGCGGGATCAGTTTACGTACTTCCGTGTCCTTTTTGACGTCCCCCACGCTCCAGGTTGCCCACCACAGGTGAAGGAGTGTCATCGGGCTCGAGCGAAGCGCTGCCTTGGCATTAATAGGGTTCCGTTTACCCTTGCAGACGCTGAGAAGCCTGATGTCGCGCGGTCTTTCGACCCTGTGGACCCGCTACACGCCACAGCGGAAAGTTTCTACAAGCGCATTGCTCACCTCTTTGTGAATCTCGATCATCTCTTCTCATTGTAGCAGACTAAGATATTCGTTCCCCCCTCTTTCTATGCTGTTACTTTGCGGAAATAATGCATATATAGAAGAGGTATGAGCAGAGCATTGATAAGCATGCCTATATAGAAGCAAACATATAAAAAAGTATTTGGACCTACAACCGATCGCCAAAGGCTCGTGAGATTACATATACAAACTACTGAATACCTGAAATGGAATTTGTGAATACAGCATAGATATATGTTTTTTTTATTTATTTCTTACAAGAGTTAAAACTACCTTTTCACATTTTCTAAAGGTGAGTTTATTTTCATATTCAAGGAGGCTGCAAGCTCCAAGGATGAGACCGTTCATAGAACTTGAAATGAGAGATTTTTCGCCAGTTCTGGCGCTTCAAAAAAGAAAAATGAAGAAAATCGAATAGCATAGGGGTACTCTGCGCTCACACTGACTGCTTCACTAGGGGTTACCTTTACTTTTGCCGACACTTTTTTTTTTTTTGCGCTTCTTTTTTCTTTGATGGCACTTGACATTACTGTTTTTTTTTATCTGATTTTCTCGTTTCATATTTTTGGCTTACATCACGATATTGCGACGCAGTAGAATAGAAAACTTTCCGGTGTTACCAATAAGTGCACACACAGAATCTGGGGTATACACACAGTTGCTCTCTTGAAAGAAGAACAACAGTATCAATAGAAATCTTCTTTTCGCTTCTTTTTTTTTTTTTTGAGGAATACACGTTGCGGTTGTCTTGATCAAGCTACTTACTATTTATTGCATATTCACAGTTGCTGCTTACGGATTCACTGCTGTGTGTGTGTGTTTATCTCCTCTGTACAAGCGCATATATACCAGACACTTTATTTTGGGATATATTATTTTCATTGTTTTATTTAGGCTCCTTTTTTTTCCTTGTTTGATTAGAGCAGTCCAATGGCGCAGAATCCACGGATGATTGAGCGCCGCATGGTGTTCGGCGTGCGGGATGACGTCAAGGATGGCATTCACTACCTTGACGACACCAATATTGTGTGGGTTGCTGGCAAGAGTCTTGTGCTACTTGATACACAGCTTGGCACGCAGCAGCTGGTGCCATGCACACCAACGTGCGATTCTGTAACCGCCATGGCTCTCTCCCCTAACCGCCGCGTGCTGGCTGTAGCGGAGAGTGGCCGCACAGCTGCTATTGCTATCTATCTCTACGATGCCCAGGCCACTCCAAAATTGAAGCGCAAGAAGGTGATGCAGCTGCCTGACCTCGGTTCTGGCGAGTACGTTTCGCTGTGCTTTTCACAGGATGGAAAGCAGCTTGCCTCTCTCGGTGGCTTCCCTGAGTGGAAGCTGGTATACTGGAATATTGAGAAAATGAAGATGATGGCGAGCTGCCCCGCCATTGAAAGCACCCACACTGTAAAAGACGCTCGTCACCTCAATCACTGCTCTGTGTCACCGAATGACAGTGACCTGCTTTGTGTCTCTGGCAATGGCGTGCTCAAGTTCTTTAAGATGATGGAGAATCACCTCTTCCCTACAATTGGCGGCCTCACAGAGGAAGGCACGCAGTACCTCTCGCACGTGTGGATTCCTAATGAGGAGAATCGCATGATTGTCTCTACGGCCAACGGCGACTTGCTGCTCATTGAGAACCAGGAATACAAGTATCCCCTTCCCCTCTCTCCGTCTGATGGATTGTCAATCACAACTATGATTGCCTACACCAAGGGCTTCCTGTGCGGTGGTGATATGGGTCTCATTACCATCTTTGAGCGTACGGACAACAAGGAGATGTACCGCAAGGTACGCACCTTCCGCTTCAATGCAGACGCAGACCAAAAGGCAGTAACTACGCAAGGCACTGACATTCCAGTTATCCGCGCCTTCACGCTGACTCCACCACCGGCTGAGGAGTTTCTGGCGTTTTTGACTAGCACAAAGCAGCTGTACACACTCAACCTCCCGAACGCGGACTTCACCAAGGCGGAGGATATGATCTTCCAACCTGTTGGCCAGCCCTTCCACTCGGGCCCCATCACCGGTGTCGACACCTGCGCGCAGCGTCCCCTCATCGTCACCGCGGGTCGTGACCGGAACATCTTCCTTTGGAATAGTCTCACCAACATAGTTGAGATGCGGAAGCGCTTTAACTCGGAGATTCTCAGCGTTGCAATCCATCCTTCTGGTCTCCACCTCCTCGTGGGCTTCGCGGATGGCCTCAAGCTCATGAACCTCTACGAGAAGGACATTTGCGAATACAAGAACATCGGCATTCGTTCCTGCTCGGCGTGCTGCTTCAGCAATGGCGGCCAGTACTTTGCGGCGATGCACTCCACCACGATTCACGTATACTTTACGTACACTGGCGAGCTGTTAGGCCACCTGCGCGGTCACAATGGAAAGGTGAAGAGTCTGTACTTTGTGCCTCCTGATGACACTCGTCTCATCTCTACTGGTACCGACGGCACCGTGCATGAGTTCAGTTTATGTGACTTTCATAAGGTGAATGACAACATGATCAAGTCCGTCACCTATAATTGCGGTGTGGCGGATGTGGCCACTGTGTGGACAGCGGGTAATGATCGCAAGCTGCGCCAGATTGAGCGCACGAAGTTGGTCAAGTCTATTGAATACGACTTGGTCAATGCATCCATGATATCCATGGCGATCAGCCAGAGGATGAAGCTTTTATTTGGTGGCTGCGAGGATGGCACAGTGCGAGTGTTCAATACGTATCTTGGCGAGCGTCTGAGCAATGATCGTGACGCCAGCAACGCTGGGCGTAGCATTACGATTGAAACGCATAACACTCACACTGGTACTGTCAGCAAGCTTGCCATGACGTATGACGAGAGCATGATGGTCAGCGTCGGCGATGATGGTGTGGTGGTCTTTTGGGATGTGGTCGCCCCGCACCGTGGCATTGGGAAGGAGGTTGAGTACTCTAGCGAGCTTCTTTTTGATCGACGCGAGCTCGAGAACACAGCCCGGCAACTGACCACCCTCGCTTCACAGGTGAGTGACCTCAAGCAGCGCATGGTGCAGCAGCAGGCGAAGCGTGAGCGTATTCACGAGGAGCAGATCGCGAAGCTCGAGAAGGACTACAACGAAGAGATGCTGCGCCAGAAGCAGCAGATTGATGCACTCGAGTCGGAAAAGAACGAACAGGCAATTCGCTTTACAGAGTTTATGGCCGAGTTGGACAGCAAGAGCCACAAAAACATGGAGCAGACCAATGAGGACTACGCCTCCAAATTGGAGTCTTTGCGCGATCGTGCCGAGCAGCTGAGGCGCCTTATCCGTGAACGACAGGCCGAGTTTGACGCCCAGGCTGCGGAGCTCAGGCGCGGCGCACAACAGCGCAGCATCAAGCATCGTGAGGAGCAACGGGTCGCCCTGCAGGCGATGGACGAGCAGCACCACCAACTGCTTCTTGAGAAGGAGAGGAACGAGGCGGAGACGGATGCGATGTGCCGGATGATTGAGGACGACAATGACGTAGAAATTATTACTCAGAAGGAGAACTACGAGAAGCGTCGGCGCGAGCAGGAGGAGGAGCTGGCGGCACTTCAAGCCACCAACAACGCACTCCTTTCCAAGGAGAATCTTAACCGCGCTGATCTGGAGGCCAAGATGGCGGATGTAACGGAGAAGCTGCGGCAGCAAGGCGCGCTGGAGGCGCAGATTGAGGCTGCAAAGCGCGATATTGAGGCTCTCACGAACGAGCTGCGTGAGCGTGGAGAGACGATATCTGAGAAGGATCGCCGCGTGTATGACCTGAAAAAGAAGAACCAGGAGCTGGAGAAGTTCAAGTTTGTGCTAGAGTACAAGATCAAGGAGCTGAAGGCACAGATTGACCCGCGTGACGAGGAGATCCGGGCTGCAAAGGAGAAGCTGACTCACATGGAGAGCGAGGCGGAGCAGTACCAGCACAGCAACGAAAATCTAGTTCTCCAGATCCGCGGCCTGCGGCAGAAGCGAGCCGGTCAGCAGAAGGAGCTTGACAATCTTGGCAGCAAGGTGAAAGAAGCCGAGGAGTTTCAGGCTCGACTTTGGACTGAGCTGAGTGATGTGCACGAGGTTATTTCCGAGGACCGGCGACTGAAGGAGATGTGTCGCGCGCTGTATGACAAGTACGCGTCTGCCAAGCCGCTGCGCACGACCCCAAAGGCACTCACCACCCGCACCGCAGTGGACGAGGTCCGTGAGTACAACCGCGAGCGCGATCATCTGGAGCGCAACCTCGCCAACCTCAAGCACAAGGTAGTCAAGGACGCAGATAACAGCCGCACTGACAAGAACCGCATCACTTCCGAGAACGTTATCCTAATTAGAGAGATCAATGACCTGCGCAAGGAGGCTCGCACGCTCGCGGCGAAGGCTGGTGGGGTACGCCAGACAGACCCACAGGGCGGCTCTGCGTATGAGGAGGAGTACAGGCGTGAGGTGGAGATCCAGAAGGCTGAGATGGACCGGCTTAGGCAGCTGTCAGACCAGCTGGAGAAGGAAATGCGGGCGAAGGGGCTTCCACTGCCAAATAGCACCGTTGCGCAGTCCCCGAAGAGAACTGCCGGGGAGTAAACGCATATAGAAAAGCTAGAAATGTTATCATTTTGTTTTCCTTTTAACACACACACAACGTTTCATTTGCTTCCTCCCACTGCGCAATGTAGTGCTGTCGGTTGGCGTATGCTGGCATGATGGCACGTGGGTAACTCTGTATTGCTTGTTTTTGCTTGAGTGCTTTGTCTCTCTTAGCTGACTCTGCGTACGATGGCCGTTCTTTACGTTTCGTATTTGTTATCTTTTTTTCTTTTTGTTGTTCGCTTATCCTCGTAGGAGGACGGGGGGGGGGGAAATATATGTAA
>JASANZ010002054.1:0-39935 GCA_030849805.1 Sergeia podlipaevii | reverse complement strand
GTATTGCTATATATGTGTCTGATAATTGCAATCGCGCGCTCGCTATTTTCTTTTATTTCTATTTTTTTTTCCCAAACAGTTTTCATCTGTTTAGCGACTCGTTTTTTTTCTTTTTCCCAGTTACGTCAAGGGCCGCAACGTCTCTTACTTGAAAGTCTGGTTACTATTGAAATTCTTACATTCTCGTTTATCGTCTGTTGCCTTCATTTGTTGTTGTTATGGAGTGCGTTTGCACGAAAAATTAATAATGAGTTTTTAATGATATCATTTCACATATAACTATATATATCTTCTTTTGCCCGTTCCCCCACCCCCCCCCCACAAATCTTTTTTTTTTCATAGGAAGTTTTCCATAAAAGCTAAAGCGAATCAAGGCGGGGAGACATCACATTATTTACAAACCACTGTGATTCTTTTTTTTTTTCAAGTTTTTTTTTTGCTGAAGTCATTTGAGAATTTTAGAAAGTGAGAAAAAGCACATGTGTATGCTTTCTTCCCGCATCTCAAAAAAACTACCGAGAAAAATTCCAAGTGTAGCTTTGTATTCTATATTCTAGTGCGCACATACTTTTACTTCACTTTTTTCATTTTTGTTATTGTTAGTCCTCGTATTGTTTGTTATCTGATCTTTTACTATTATTTTCATTACTATTATTTTCTTTTATATATTTATTACGTAAATATGGATGCACATCAAAGCTTTTTGCAGCTCTCCAAATGCAATAGTAATTCAGAAATACTGTGTGACGCGACGTTGGAAACTGGGAGCCCAATAAAGATCCCCCAGACTTCATCACCCATGTCGTCCTTGGTCATGTGCCAATCACCTCCTTTAACTTTTGATGCTACGATCCGCCCGCACGAATCGCTGAACCTACATCAGCAGCAGCAGCATACCACCTTGCAAGATGCATTGAATGAGAAGAGTATCTACAATTATGAAGTTCTCAATTGCTATTGCGAGCCCTATGACCTCAAGCAGCACACGGGGCATCCACTGATCATCACAAATATTGCGGTCAAGTGTAAAGAGTACTCGGAAAAGTGCCTGCGGCTTCTTAACACACTGTACAGCCGTTACCATTCACGCGGGTTTACAGTGCTTGGGTTTCCGTGCGATCAATTTAGCACTGCTGAGCCTCTTCATGAGGATGAACTGGTGGACCTGGTGCCACTTTTGTATTCTTCAATCGGCACTCTTGAGTTTCCTATCCTTGGCAAGGTTGATGTTAACGGAGCGCATGAGCACCCGCTTTTCACGTATCTAAAGTCCTGTGTGAAGGGCACGCTTGGGCAGACAGCTGTCAAGTGGAACTTCTCCTATTTTCTGATTGATATGTATGGCATCCCCGTAGCTCGCTTCGAGGCGGAGACGCCTCAGCGAGTTCTTGAAGATAGCATTATAGAGCTGCTCAACGAAACAGGATACGCTTCGCCCTTATCTGAGCCCCTCGGTGGTAGTGACGTCTACTGTAAAAAGGGTAATGGGCTGTTAAGCGACAACGATATCAACAACCCCATAGATGTCCCCAACTTCGTGAGCTGCACACAAGCGTCGTGCTTCACTGATGTGATTGCGAATCCTCATTTGCCGAAGTCGTCTTCTGGGTGCCTTCCTATCGGCGCGCTGAATACAACAGGAGTCAAACCGGAAGATGATGATACTCCTTGAGTAGCTTTATGCAAGAATGCAGACAAAGCACAATGTTCTTGGTAGGAAAAAAAAAGGAGAAATTAAACAAGTGATGGTGAATAAGGAGTTGAAAATGGCACCACACCAGGCTTTCATACATGCAAAAAATTTAAAAAAAACACAAGGAGCGAAAGTGAGTTTTTCCGTATCCTTGGATTGTGCTCTGATTATATATCGTTTCAAACCATTGTACCGGGTGCTGTGTCCTTTTTTTTTTCGTGTCACTATACAGTGGGTGGTAGACGGACGTGCATTAATATACACGTTGTAAGCGCTTCCTAAAAGGAAAATGCAAGCAAGTGAGTGAGAAATGCTCATGTGTGACGCAGCTCCACTATTTTAAAACCATAAAACGCTTTATTGCCCCGCCATCTCTTTTTTTTTTTTTCAAAGATGCTACTGAGTGAACTTTTCGTAGTTTGTCCATAAATTGAACAGCCAGTTTTCGTACCTCCCCCCCCCTCCCGTAGTTGCTTTTATTGTTATCCTTGATTTCGATTGCGTTGCTAGGATCTCCGTTTATGAGCACTGGTAGTTTCTGGTATTATTATTATTATTACCATTATTATTTGCCAGATAGTACGTGCCTCTTTTATTTAAAGTTGAAATACGCTCAGTTACTTTTCTTTTTTTCGTATGCGCTTGTTTTTTTTTTTGTGTGAACATGAGTGAGCTTTCTTATGGATGAGCGATCAGCTCAATATTACTTTCCCTATTTAAAGAAAATAAGAAACTTCAGTTTTTAAGGTTATTGGCTATGTTACGACTATAAATTTGACTCCCACCCACCCCACTACATATTTTTTCCTTTCCTTTCGTGAGTGTTGCAAATGCTGATTGAACGAAGACCACAATGTTCCTTCGGAAAAAAATGTATATTATTATTTTTATTTTTGCTCTTGACAAAAAAAGGAAAGCTATGCGACTGTGAAAAACGTTTCAGTGGGATATCATCACCGTAATCATTTTAAAATGTAAATCGCAAAATATTTTATTGATGTGCACAATTCCTCTTTTACATCTATATATATATATATATATATATAGGTTGATAAATCTCTAGTGTTCCGCACTCCTATGATCTCTCACTCTCTCTCTCTCTCTATTTCAATTTTTTTTTTCATTAAGAAAATATCAGCAGTGAGCAGAGCAAATCCGGCTCACTGCAAGACGTTTAGAATAAACAGCAACATCTTTTATAATAAGAAGGCATACAAATATATCAAGCTTTCTCACTGAGGTGAGATATATCAATCGGTAGCTCAATAGCATTCATTCTTATATTGTGTTAGTGTACTGCACCCTTGCTGACCATGCGTGTGTAGGACCATATATACAATTCTCCTTTTATTAATAATTTTTCATTTTGTTCCTGTATGCTTTATCGGTCTCCATGGAAGTTAGGATCATCGCGAAGGGGAGAGGCGGCCGCACTGCTGCGCACAGCATTGACAAAGAAGTCCGCTTTAGCCACGGCGATAGCCAATGATACAGAATATGAGACGCTACATGTAGCTTCAGCTAGCATGTTCTCCTCCCCAGTTGTAGCTTTTGCCGCAGCGTCATCCTTCTCCCCTGCGCTGGCCTCATCACCATCACCATTCTTAGCACGAGGGCTCAATGGCGGATGTGGTACGTGTTGGGCGTCTCAGCCTCTGCGGAGTCAACAAGCACGACTATTCCTCTTCTGGCGTGCCCCTCCTCCATACAAGCTCACGCAGGGGGGCCCTTCACTACTGCTGTCCAGCCCACAATATGCAGAACGACACAGCGCGAACACACACCGTGAAGCGTACTTTTTCTCATCATTTTGGCCTTATCCTTTTCCGCAAAAACCTACAAAGTTGCATAGGGGGACCAGTTTGTCATGTGTCACGCAGCTACAGCAAATGCAGATGCGTGCTCTGGAGGCTATACAGGCCGGCAAGTCACACGATGCGAAACGCGAGCGTGGGGTGGTCACGAGTCGCCCAGAAACTCAATACAACGCGAAGGAAAATCTCATGTCTGCAAACAGTGGCAATCGCGGTGAACTTATCAGTGAACCGTTGCAGACAATGTTCCTATCTTCTCGACCGCTCGTCACACAGAACGTGCGGCGTACTCGAGAGGCGTTGCGGCTGGGCTTCAGCGCAACCGAGCGGGCAGTGTATTGCTGCGAGTACGACCAGCTGCCGCATGCGGGAAAGCTCAAGGAAGTCGACCTGTCACTCTCCTCTTCCGCTGCTATGCCCCTTATTAATAATGCAACTCATAGTCCTCTCCTTCATGTTAGCTCTTGCAATGGTAGTCAAGAGAAAGATGATCTACGGCTTTACGGTATCATATTAAATGACTACGATCATCTGCTGCGCTTAGGAAGACGACGGAGAGTGTATCGAGCTCCCACGTGGCGCTCCGTGGCCTCGCCTCTTCTTGCCGAGTGTGCACGAGAGGCAACCGAGACTGCTACAGGGATCCTTCGTGCTGCCAAGAGTTCAGGCGGGGTTGATTACAAAGAGATCAATGATCGCATTTTGCGCCTTATTGACTCTCTTGCCGCACACGTCTCGTCCTCGCCCTCTACAAAACTTTTGTGTGAGGTGGCTGAGCTGCTGGATACAACGGTATTGCATGCTTTACGTGTCGCCCAGGCCAACGTGGATGTGAGGCAACGAGAGAGGAGCACGGAGGAACCATGCGCCGAGAAGGAGCAAGAGGAGCTGCCGCTCCACTCAGAACTTTGCCTCCTTACCGTCATAGCTATCGCCACCACCAGTCTCCCAAGCAGCGGGGGAGGGTTGACAGAAGGCAAGGTCATAGCAGACGATGCATTTACTTGTGCTCTTGCTACGCGCCTTGGGCAGGCTCTATACCGCGCAATCGCCGGCATCCCTGAGCGCAGAGCGCGTCTCCTGGCGAAGGAGGTAGACAAGGCGCTATGGGAAGTTTTTGTGCCCCTTGTACGCTCTCTTCTTTATCCTGGTGACACTAGACCACATCATGAGAAGGGTCAACCAGCTTGCGCCAAGACTATGGCAACCCTGCACGACTTGCGGCGACTCTCACTGCTACTGTGTGTGGAGCTGTCCTTGCGTTGGGGCTATTTGGTGGTGCCTGAGCGGCGCCGATGGCAGCGGACGCGGGCAAAAGATCACAATAGTGCTCCTGGTGACGAGTGTAACGCCTTCTCTCAGCCTACTCTCTCCTCGCTAGCGGCGGTTTCCACAAGTGGTGGGTCAGCCAGTGAAACGGACTATTCAGCGAGTGAGACGGCAGCCTGCAAGACCGTCGCTCTTGCCTCGCTTCTAGAAGCTGCCCTCTGTGAAAGCGGGAGGGAACAACACACGGCATCCCACTCTACAAACAGCAATGGGGTGTCATTGCTTATTAAGGATAGCAGGGAGTTGACACTAGTGTGTGGCGCTGTGGGCATCACGGTTCGAGAGACAGATGCAACCTCAGCACATAGGCTAGTGCGTGCTTTGGTTGAGCATGCCGCTCGCTTAAACACATACTCTACAGGCGATGCTAGTGGGCTAGATGCTAGGGCTTGTGCGTCCATTGTGCGTGTGCTGCACGTTATGCGCTTAGGTTGTTCTTTACCAGAGGCAGCAGCGTTCTGCTTCCATACGGCGATTGTGTCTTGCTCGTCGATATCCGTTGGCGTCAGTGAGGAGGAAAAGGGAAAATTGGCTAGCGAGGCTGAGCAGCAGCAGCAGTGGTGGAGTGCTTTCACCGCCCGAGTGCTTGCGTGTATCGCTACAAGCTCTCTTCCTCACGCAGAGCGATCGGCAATGCTGCTGCGAGTAGCCGCACGGGCTGCCGCTGCTGGTATTGAGCTTGAGGCGACGACACATCTTGCCCTGCGCGAGGGGATGTGGTTTCGCATGCCGCGCTGCTTCTCCTCTATCACGAGTGCCAGTAGAGGCGGTGGTGGTCACTATCTATTTGATGCCGCTCCATGGACTGACGTGGAAGCATCGCACTCCGCATGGGTCTCTGGCGAACATGGTGCTCTGCTGACCACTGGCCTGACTGTACTACAGCGAACCTGCGCACGCGCCTTGTTGGCCAGCCACAAGACCTCCACCAGTATGATAAGCAGAGCACTGCCTTATGTTCCCGCCGAGGACATTGAATCCTCTCTGCTTGCTCTTTGTCTTCCAAGCCAGGGTAATGCCAATAACAGTCAAAGAGGTCTCGCCGCTCAGCATGCACTTCTGGCGTACTGCGCTCTCTGTCGTACAGGTGATTGCAGAGCAGCTGCAAAGGAGCTGTTTGGCACACTTATTGCCACTGCAAGTCCTGCGGTGTGCCGGCGGGGTGAGTACCTGTGGCGCAGTTGGTATCAGACCGTGGCTACAGTGCAGGTAGCTGCTCAGAGCAGCAAGCGAAAGAAAGAAGAGGCAGACGAACATGTGACTACGACGCAGATTTGTTTCCGCCCTTGCAATGGTGTGAGGTTCTTTCCAACCGCAAGTCTTGCGGAGGAACGCGAGTCTGAGCTGCGCGTCCGCTTTGAGCACCAGAGCTGCAATAGCACATTCCTTAGCGAATGCTGCGAGCACCTTGCAGGGCACTTCAGAGTGGCGTCTAAGCCGACAGCTCCGAATGCTGTTGGACGGTGCCGAACGTGTAGTTCACAGGGCGAAAAGAATGTTGGTACAAATTATGTTTGTGTGGTAGCTGCGCTGCGCGGGCGTGGCGCAGAATAGCTAAAAAAAAGCATGAGAGAGGAAAAGGTCTGAAGGGGGAAGGGAGAGAAACTATGTACACTTTATTTGTGTCAGAGAGTAAGAGTGTGAATGCATTCACTTATAGTGCCGCGTAATTTGAAAAGTACCGGGTTCCTGTGTCGCACCAGAAGGGAAAGGATTGCCAAAAAAGAAGTTCTTATTTAGAGTGTACATTGTCAATGGAAAAAAAAAAACATTTGCACTTGGCCAGCCAAAAAGAAGAACTAGATATGCATTATTCATGTGACGACCCCTTTATTTCTTATCCACTTGATTCTATCTCTGCTTGTTCGCGTGTGTGTGTGTGTGTGTGTGTGTGTGATCTGCTCATTGTACTAGTTTCCCTCGTAAGTGAATCTTCTCCGTACGGCAGGTATTGCTAGTCAGAATACACCAAACAAGACGGACGAAGAAGAGTAGTGGTTAGGATGCTTCGAGTTAGGCAGTTGTGCCTGGCGCCTGTGTTTTGCCGCATTGTAGATGTGACTCGAGCCAATGACCCATTTGCTAGAAGTGGCGTTCTCTACCCAATCCGCGTGGAGCTAGGTAAGGACGTCACAGAGTGCACTCCAGGTGAACTACAGCAAACCATCGATGGCATGCTCTCTCGTTCACAACGGTTTGCAACCGTCAAGACAGGCAGTATTTATTGCCGAAACAATTCAGAGGCAAAAGTAATTAAGGCGTACAATCAGTACGTAGTAACAGGGAACATGCGTGGTGGGTACATCAAAGGAGACCACCGCTACGGCCCACGTCTTACTGGGTATGGAGGTGCCACCACAAAGCCAGGTCTCCGCTGGAACGGGGATGATTTATAAGCTTACATTCGCTTACTTTATATATATACATATATATTTTTCTATTGAAATAGTTGGATAGCGCCGATATGGAGAAAAATAGTGTTGTCAACGCCCATCCTCTATAAAGCATGCGCAAAACTGCATGGCTACTTGCTGTTAGTATCGATGCTGGTTGATCATCAGGGTTTTTTTCCGCTTTATTGTATTCATGATTATTTTAAAAAATGACATCACCTTTTCCTGTATACTAAAGGGTCCTAAAGGTCTATAGATTCTGCTTCATTGTGTTATTATTATTATTATTATTATTATTATTATTATTCTGCAACCCAACTGTTTTTGTTTCCTCTCTTTTTTTTTTCTTTTTTTTCTCTGCATTTGTCTCCGAGTATTCAACTAGTATAGCCAAAATAAAGTGGTACTGTTCCACCTCTTTACTTACAAAGCTATTCATTGTTGTGAGCAGCATGACGGAGGTGAACGAGGAAATGAACGTGTCTAGCACCACGCACGTAACTCCCATTGCTGCCGCCGCTGCTGCTGGCGCTGGCCTTAATCAGCTTCGTCGCATTCGTCGCGCTCGCACCAGCTACGAGAAGCTTCAGCGCCCCGACGACATCCCACCCGGTCACCCCATCCCAAGCATTGAGGGATGGGTGGTATTCTTGGCAAACCTTCCCGCTGAAACCGCGCAGGTGGACATTGAGGACTTTTTTGCTACCTACAAGTCGGATGATCCTGACTACTTTGGTGTCATTCGTGATATAAAGATGCCCCTTGACAAGGACTGCCTGTGCCCTGGCTACGCTCTTGTGGAGCTCGAGACCCGCGAAGGCTTTGACCGCGCACTCGCCGAGCTGTCCGGCGCTGTTCTGCCCTTTGGTGACAAGGAAAGGACACTTAGCGTTTTCCCTGCTTTCTTAGGCGAAGAAGACGATCAGGAGGAACAAGAAGCAGAGCCTATTCCTGGCGATAAGCGCGCTCGTGATTAGTTCTCCGGCAGCGCATACTCTGTTATAAAAAGATATTTATTGTGTAAATCTCGTTTCTCTTGTGACGAAAGTGGTCCATGGATGCTGTGTAAAAAAACCTACCTATATAAAAAAAAAATGTAAGAGAAAAATAAGAGAGGAAAGAGTAGGAGCTATTTCGGTGTTGGCATGTAAAGCCTCACAACTAAGAAAATCTAAGAGTGTGACTATCAGGTCTCCAACCATGCAGACATTTTACCTTTTCATCTTTTATCCTTTTTTAATATTTTAGCTCAAGCTCAACATATACTTGCGCTGATGTTACGAAGTGCAAGGAAACCATTCAACCCTTTCTACTCTTGTAGAATCCAAGGCTCTTCGCGACTGTAGCGTCATTGGGGGGGGGGGGGATACGTCATCTATGCGACCATCAACCACGTTTCTCTTTCTTCTTTGCAGAACGGATGAACTTGAATTTGGCTTAAAGTATGGTGGCGTTTCAAGTAATCTGCCACTCACTCCAATTCCGCCGACAACGCTCCAGCTTTCGAGCTGCCCTTGTGCAAGGCTCCTTAATCACGGAGGTGATATCGACTAAGATTTTGATTGAGGTCATTAGGGAGTCCCGCAAACATCGAAAGACCAAAGCCACCGATAGAGCGGGATATTTAGCAGCGCAGCGGCGTCTGTCACCCGAGAAGCTAAGACCTCCATGTTCTCGACAGTCAAATCTGAGCTTGACCCCCTACGACACCCTTTGCCCAATCCGTCATAGCCCCACTCATCTTAGTGGAGCCTCCCACCATGGCCTGGAATGCCTTGGCGACCTCTGGCTGCGTGCTCTCCTGCAACTGTGAAATGGCGGCCCGCAGCTTCCTGCAGTGTTCTTCGGCTGACGCGAAGCTGTCGACTTTGTTCCTCCATAGAGCAACGTGACTGTTGGGCCGCATAGAGGATGTATCTCCAATGACGCAACACTCGCGAAGGGGAGACAGCGACTCTTGGATTCTACCAGAGCAGAGAAGGTCGAGGGATTCCTACCACTACGTAGTATTATGCCTAATTGAACGCAGATTGAATCAAACAAGAAGCATTTTTTTGAAACTATATGTGTGGTTTGAGACATAGTAGCCACGCCCTTATGCCTTCTTGGTTATAGGTGCTTTACATGCCAACACCGAAATGGCTTCTATTTTATTCTCTCACCTCCCTGCAATTCGTTAGGGACAGAGGAGAGAAAAGGATCAACAAGCGAGTAAAGAAGACAAAAATAAACAATCAATTTAAGCAGAGATTTATCTCATTCAAAGCCAGCAAGAGCACTGTTCTGTTTCCGGTCCCCCTTGTTCCCATTCGCCAGCTCTGAATAATTTAGTTACAACGATGAAAACAAAAGCCTCTCACAGCCGCAATGAAACGCGCCCTGCGCGTCCTCGGAATGGCGTTGCGCGCTGCCGGTTCGCGTCCCCCCTATGGGATTTCGGGCCCGCCCCGCGCGCCGCCCCCTCCCGCGGCCGCCAGGCCCCCGCCGGGCTGCGCTGCGGCGCAGGCCTTAGCCCCGCAAACAGCCCCCCCCCCCCGGCGAAAGGCGCGCCGCGGAGAATTCCCAGCCGGGATGGGCACCGCATAATCTGCCGTCGCTGTCCGTTTTAAGCGCAGATCCATGTGACAACACAAGTGTACAGTTGATACGTCTGCGCTTTCATATCTCAGGATGCCATTGTTACTGTGTTTCTCTCTCTTGCTCATTTCACTTTGCTTTTTCCTCTTCTTCTCCACAAGCTCTTTTGTCGTAGTAGGAGGGGTCACCAACAACATTTAACAATAGGATTCGGAATACACATTCATTGACGACATAACACGTGGGTAGGGCACTTTTATCGATTTTCATTGCAACACTATCCAAAAACAAAATAAAGTGCATAATGCGCTGCACTGATGACGGTCTTAGTAGCATTCCATTTGTGCTGTTCGAGTTCATGATGGCAATCATTTTCGTTGGTAGCGCATTTATGATGAAAAAGATGCGGTCAAGTGCAGAAGTGCGTGCACAGCAGCGCTATGACCGCTTAAGTAGATACGAAGTTGGCACGGGACCGTACAGTATGCCAATGTCTGGAGTTTCATAGAACCACAATACAAAGCGGACATGTATTGCTCCTTTTGCTTTATTTTTATAGCTCAGCAATGCTTTACTAACGATGACACCTTAGGCCCAAATGTCATGAACGTATTCTTTCAACATCATCGTCAACCTTTTGGCCAAAAAAAATGTGCGGAGATGCTGCTAGCGAGAAAGTGAGGTTTTGTCAATACCTGAAAATGGGCTTTCTCTGTTGCACTCCAAACAACAAAAATCAAGCGATGCTCCCTGATGTGATAGATGGTGGGATAATTAAAGAAAAGCACATTGCATTTTCATTAGGCTATACGTACTGGGCTCCAGTTGTTTATTTGTTTTCTATGATTTCTTATCTGTGTTGTAGCTTTACTTCGACTGGCGGATAACACAGTGCTGCTTTTTCTCTTCTTTTTTCTGAAACTCGCATCAGCTACAAAAAGATATCACCTACTACGCGTCATTCAAGAAGGCATGCAGATTGGGTGATTTTTTTAAATGCTCTACTATACATTATTTTTGCCCGCTTTTCGTTTGCTGGTATGATAAAACGGTTTATCACCAGTTATATTTGTTGTTAATTCTTTTTTTTGAAATTGCTTAATTTCACAACAAAAAAATGCATTTACATGTTAACGCTAAAAAAGTTCGTAGTAATTGCACTGACACTAACAGCTTTTGTTTTGTGCATATCAATACTTTTCTACGAATATCTTTCCGTGGCCTTGCATTTTAAAATTTTAAAAACAGAAGATGTTTTGCCTGTATAAATACTCTCTTGTGCATTTCTTTTTTATTTCCTATTTATTTTTGCTTTTAATACTGTTATTTTTTTCCTTGCTTTCTTTTTTTGTTTGTGTGTGTGATCAGCATTTTATTTTCATTGTGATTTGCTTTGTTTTCTAGAAAGCGATTTTCTTTTTCTCCTATTTTCAAAAATTAGTGATATTATAATTATCATTATTGTTATTCCTATCATTGAGGGAAGCAAGTTTTTGCTGTTGCGCTTCTATATTTCTTTTCTCATTTTGGCGCCATATTTTTACAGGTTATTTAAAAGGGAAAGAAAACATTTGTTATGAGCATTCAGACAAGAAGTAAAAATGGCAATGATGCCATTCAGATGAATGAGCAGAATGAACACTCTGGTCCTGTTAACTTGACTCTTCCGGAAGATCAGTTGCGATATTTTGACACCCTTTCACCTTCGAAGCGCACGGCAACGCTCAGAAATAACAATGCGAAAAATGCGAGCACGAGCTCTCTGGGAGATCAGCAATCTTCTCGTTCTCTGAGGGCCACTGACAATTCTCAGCCTTCTAAACCGCATTCGATCTCCATTGCTCCTGAGCCAAATGTTTCGGAGAAATACAAGATGGCCTTTGGAAAGGAGGGAGATAAGACACCAAGTCGCGCAACTCAATCTTCGCGCTGGACGGAAAGTTGTACGTCAAGCCAGCATTGCATTAGTGCGTCATGCCCTGAGGAAAATATCGTACCAAACCAAAAGCACTCTCTGCAAAGCCAAGAAGTGGAAAAGGCTCGTTCTCTTCATGAAAATGAGAAGCTACGTGACAGTTTCAATAGCGAATCGCAACGTCAGCGCGATCGCGAGCCTGATATGCCTCGTGATGATCTCTCCCTTCAAAGTGGCAAACAATCAGCAAAAGAGGACAATTGCGCTGCTACTCAGCCTCCACATCACGCTCCATCTGCGCGCAGCAGTAGGCAATCTTCACATTCTTCTCGTCGCAGGAATGTGGATACTGCTGTAAATGACGAACCGCACCACACGGCTTCTGAGCGTTCCAAGCATTCGCGGATGTCCAGCTGTGTTAACGAGCAAAACCCTACTAATGCGGCGGAGGCCTCTCGTCACAAAGCTGTGCCAGAGAGAAGCTCGTGTCGTCAAGAAAAGAAGTCTGCTGCGGATGAAAAACAGCATTATCTTACTGATGACATGGATGCACAGGCTGAAGCACATAAGACATTTATTCACGATTATCTTCGTCGAAAGGAAAATGCTTTCAAGGCAAAGCAAGCAAAGGAGGCTTCTGAGCCACGCCGCTTATATCCTCGTGAGCAAGTCGACAATGCCCCTAGCGCGACATCTTCCACTCACATGCGGTCAAGGCACAAGGACGACGACGATGACAGGAACGAGCGAAGGTACAGATCTAACAATGAAAGGGAGAGCCGCCACGTGCATTCACATCGCTCCACATTTCCTTTCGAGGATCCACGTAACCAGTATCCGGCCAGTCATGGAGGTGCGCACAGCCACACTCGCAAACAGTACCAACGCAGTGAGGGGTCGATTCACACAGTGTCATCTGCTGAGTCCAAACATTCTTTTGAGATTCACAACGTCAACACCCGTTCTGCCATACACAAGAATCCTGGATTCGATGCCTCGCCAATGAGACCAGAGGATTACGAGCGAGAAGATGCAATGAATGCGGATGACGATGTGCACTGCACATTTCGACCGAATATTAATCCCTACTCTCGCAGGAAGCAAGCGGAGGCCTCCAGCGAGGAAGGCTCTAATGAGATGCCTGTCTTTTCGCGTCTTTATGCTGACGCCCAGCGTACTAATAAAGATCGCGCGCAGCGCGAGCGTGCTCTAGAGCTCAAAGAAAAAATGGAGCGCGGAGAAATATCGTATGACAAACAGGCGCTCCGTGAAGCTGGTTTGCAAGTCCCCGACACACCTAGCAGCAGTATTGGTGACAGGCCTGTCGCACGTACCGCTGTGAAGACAGTAGAGAATGAGAAAAAGGAGGAAGGAGAAGAGACTGCTGCAAAGCCCAAGAAACGTCAGGTTGATTTCAGTGTTTTTGAGCGCCTTTCGAAGCCGACCACTGTTCGACCGAAGTATGAGCGAGCGAAAGAGATGGAAGAGCAAGAAAAGAAGGAAACACTATTGCGCGCTGAGGATGAACTGAAGGAGGAAATGAATGAAATCAGCAACTATACTTGGGATCTTCCTGCTAAAAGCTTTAAGATTGCAGATCTGCAGGCACAGAATGCAGTGTTTTGTGCATAGTACTGAAATTGCATATTTTTTTAAATAGTGTATTGCTGTTTACTATATGACTTTTTTTCTTAAATGCGTGCATAGGCAACACACTGTAGACTTCATTGTATCCGTTTTGAAAAAAAAAAAATGGACATGAAAATACTTTCTTCAAAAATATATTCTTACGCTTTTATGCTCTGCAGCCTGACGGACATAGATAAGATGAACATATTTTTTAAGTATCATCTCTTAAGGAGGAAAAAAGCTAAAAGTAAAAGTTTAAGTACTTTTATTGTGTTTGCGCCTGTATTGATATTTTAGTAGAGCAAATGTGTTTTCCAATTTGTTATACATCACTACTTTGGAGTTGCTTTCGTTCTGCTTACAAAGAAAATTATCGGAAGTAGATACATACATACGTGTTATTATTGTTATTACTATTTGCTGCGCCTTTGCATGCTGTCATTCGTTCTGTTCCTTTTATTATCTTTTTCACTATTGTATTATATATATCTGTACGCACTGAAAAAGGGAAATAGGCTGTTTTACAACGCTTTTTTTACGGAGCTTGAGCACTCCTAATAGAAAAAATATTAATTTTGTTTGGCGTCTTTTTTTTTGTTTTTCGATGCGCCAGGTTTAATTGAAAGACATTTTTTTTTTTTGATCTCTGTGCTTCCACTTTTTTTGTGCTCATATTGATTTGTATATTAATACCTTTTTCTTTCTTACACATTTTTCTTTAAGGCAGCAGCAAATGGCACAAAGCTTCAAAAAATTTAAGGAGGGTCAATCTGGGGCATATTCTTCAGAGTACCATCAACTATTAGGAAAAGCATCATGGATTGTAGTGAGGCGCCTTTTGCGTAGCACTCCTCAGCCAGAGCAATTTATGGCTTTTTCTGCAGGCTCAGCAGACTCAATTATACGCCAGCAGCAGCAGAGCTTAGCACAAGGTGGTGGCGAACTTTCGGAAGGCGATGTGGCTACTGTATTTTCGCAGTTTGGAGAAGTAGCTGACGTCTTGTTTGTGCGTCATCGCAAAAGTGGACGGTTTCTGGGCACTGCGTTTGTGAAATTTAAAGATTACCGAAGCAGCATTTTAGCAGCTGATGAAATGAATAGCAATATTGAAAAAGGGGAGCTTGTCTACTTAACTGAATTCCGCAATGAAGGTGAGTCTGCTTTGCGTGGTATAGCAGTGGAGCGCTGCGAAGACAGCGAGGTACCAACTATATACAACGACACGGTCGAATTGTATCCAGAGTGGTTGCAGCGGCGGGAGATGGTAGATCATTGCTGATGCATGTATATGAAGAGCGGGTGAGAGAGTCAATGCCTTTATTTTCGCATTTTATGTTCTTTTTGCAGTGTGTGCTATTGTAATGCACATACGTTACACTTTAAACAAAAAGAGCATATTATTATAGTTTGCGTTTTTTAAATTCCCAATTCTGCTTGTTTGCATTTTCTCCTCTTTTATAGCGTGCCCCGCTGTTTTCCACCGTCAATAAATGCCCTTTTCCTTCTTTTTGACTGATGTTTGCTCATATATATTGCGTATGTGCGGTGTAGTTGATTGTCAAGAAAGTACAAGAGAAAAAGTACAGCCACCATTTGTTCATTCTCATTTAACATAATTTTGGCTTAGATATTTCATTTCTGGCGGATAACACGCCAACAGACACACTCACATACAAAGGAAAAATTAATATGGATGCTACTCTTGCGCGGTTGAAGAGTGGTGATAAGTCCTGTCTCGATGACGTTCTTACTCTTGTTGAAAGCGGAGTGGAGCCGTTGCCAACTGGTGAAAGAGCGCAGGAGTTGTACACTATTTTAGCTCACTTTCTTGTTCGCGAAGGTGCCGGTCTTGTGGAGAGAAGAGTTCCCAAGAATCTTACGTTGTCTACTGACCTATCACGTGTTCAGTATCCCACTCCTAGTGAGCATGCTTTTTTAGCATTGCGGATTCTTAATGCAATTGGAGCTAGAGGCACCACGGATGGGATAGAAGCACGCGGTGCTCTTCTTTCTGTTGGGCTGCGCCACTGCCGAGGCATGACACTCGACGCCTACTACAACCTGCCGCGTTCAAAGCGATACTACGTAATCAATTTTCTCATCATGCTCACCACCATTTTTGGTTGTGTAGTGTCGGATTTGCTTATAATCCCAAGCAACATACATATCACTGAGCGTAGTACGATTGAAGGAGCAGCACCGCCAGCTGCTCCTTTGCGTGCTGGCGGCGCAAACGGCGAGGACACCGCTCTTCATGGCATGGGCTCAGCACCTCGGCGTACTGTAGTACCTCTGACTTCTTCACTAGAAATACCAGCAAGAGGTGGTGGTAGTAGTGCCAGTGGACGCGGTGCAGCGGCGGCGGCTTCGTCTATAGTTTCCTTCGCGCCAGCGGGCACGATGATGGCCGGCAACAGCGGTGGTATCCAGGCACGAAGCGATTACAACATTCCTATCAACGGTACCTCTATACCCATCCCTGTGCCAGGACGGCGATACCGCGAGATGCCGAAAAGACCCTCATCGGTGCCCTACCCCGAAAACCCACTTTACGACGCCACTGCGGCACTTTCGGAAAGCACACTCTTGCTAGCACAGTTCCCAACCCCAGTTGTGCTCTTCACAAAGTACTACGGTCTTGGTTGTATGCCTCGTATTCCACTCGCACAGGTGTTTCAAACAGTGAAGCAACAGCAGAAGCAGCAGCCTACGTTGTCCACAGCAAACAACATGCCGAATTGTGCCAGCACAGCACAAGTCCGCTCGAGGACAGGCGAGGACATCAGAACAGAAGGCAGTATGGCTGCAGCAACAGGAGAAGCAGTAGCAACTCCTGGCCACAATGCTCGATCCGCTTTAGCAGCTCGACCTTCAGCACAAGTCCCACCCAACACTACTAGTCCTACTTCTGCTGCTGCGAACGCGACAGAAGTGGGGCCCAGTCCGCCTGAGGCAGTACGTGTGGCGATGATACAGCGCCATTTGCAGATTATGGGCGATATGGCTCGCAAAGGGGCGGCGCTGCAAAAGGTGTCCGAAAGCGCTCGCGATAGCGGTGGAGTTGGAGCAGCACGTTCGCGGGACATTGGGAGCGCAAAGACAAGTAGTAGAGCTCTATTCAGTCGTAACGGGGCCAGCGCGAGTAACCGTTTCAGCGGCGTCACCAGCCATCCCAGCGCACCTTCTCGCTCCGCCGTCTTTGGTGGTGGTGAGGTGGATGCTTCTTTGCTCTTTCTTGACGATCCCTCGCCAGCCGCAGTCGCGTATCGCCAGCGCTGCGTTACCTCTGACCTGCTTCAGCGGTACTTGGATGAAGGTCGCGTCGTGAGCTGGGGGTGTCAGCGCTGCGGCGCTCTTGGACCACAGCGCTTGCCTCGCTCTTCAGATAGCAAGTCACATGAGGGCAAAATCCGTGGCGAGGGCGGCGGCTCTAGGGGCAGGTTAGGTATTAGCGGCAGCATCACTGCAGAGGAGTGTCGCAACCCGAGCGGGACTGCCGCCTTGGCCTCCACAACGATCGCTGCCACAACCAACACGGCGTCCAGCAACGATCTAAGCACGAATATTGCCAAAGCAGTTGTCAGCTCTTCCGACGTAGATGCAGACCAATTTTGCTTCCTTCCCCTACAAGTACGTGTGCCAGAGGCGATTGTGCAGATTGCATGCGGTGGCCTCACCTCATACGTGCTTAGCGTTGACGGTCGTCTCTACAGCTGTGGTCGCGGGGACCAAGGGCAACTTGGCATTGGTGATAAGTGTGTGAAGTACACCGCCACCGGCATCAGCCGCTTTCAGCGTGTCTTGCTGAAGGAGGACGAAAAGATTATCTGTGTGGCGAGTGGGACAGCAACGGGAATAGCTCTCACTCTTGATCGCTACGTGTATCTGTGGGGAAACAATGTGTACGGACAATGTATGCGGCAGCCCGCCGCAGCCCGGGTATCGGCACCGATACGCTTCAAGACTGGCAAGTACGACGTGCTTGATCTCGCTTGCGGGCAGCAGTACGGTGCTCTTGTCTTTTCTGATGGTGTGATAGGCACATGGGGTTCATCCACTATGATCGGGGGGAAGTTAATGGATTCTGCGCTCGAGAAGACGCTCGTGGAAGACGGCTCCACCTGTGTGCGGCGGGTGTTTCACATCGCTTGCCCCACTCAAAGTGACGCGGTTCTTGTACGCGCTGGGCCACACCATGCAATGGTTATCACACGGCAAGGTGAGGTGCTGACGTGGGGTACTGGCAGCGGTGGGCGGCTAGGGCACAGTGAGGAGGAGGACGAGAGTAAACCGAAGGTTGTGGAAGCACTACGCCCGTACTTTGTTGTGGACGGCAGCTGTGGGCATGTGCACACGGCTGTGCTCACATCTACTGGATCTGTGCTTGTATTTGGAGAAAACACTCACGGGCAGCTAGGACTGCGCATTGGTGGGGTTGCTGGCTCTGGAGCAGCAGCCTCGCGCACACAGTGCAAGTCGCTCCGCAGCCCAAAGCAACTCGTGCTGCCTGGTAAGGCTATGGCTGTCTGCTGCGGCCGCGAAAGCACCTTTATATTGCTGGAAGACGGTGACCTGCTGGCGTGCGGTTCGGTTCGTACGTGTGGCATCGGTCTTGGTTACGGCACGCGAATCTACTTTCCCTCTCGCATCCTTCAGCACAGCATCACCCTTTCCGTTGCATCTGGCACCAATCACGCAATGGCGACGGTTGTCAACCGCACCACGGCACTCATTCGCATTGGCCACTCCGCCATTGAGGAACTTTCACGCGTGGAGAGCCTGCTTGTGCGAAGCGGTGTGCGGTGTGTTTGCGTCGGTGTTGGGTTTCTTATTGTTCTCTCCGAGAACAATGGCCTCGTTGCGCTTGGTCGTGGGGAAAAGGGTCAGCTTGGTGTCGGTGACCAGATGAAGCCAACCCAAGCAGGCGAGATGACGGTGCTATCCACCTTTGAATCTATTGCGCTACACCGTGAGACGCAGCTACACTCCATTGTCTGCGGGCCAGACTTCGTTGTGGCAATTGATGGATCTGGCAGAGCCTACGGGTGGGGGAGCAATGAACATGGCCAACTCTGTCGCAGCCCATCTGCTGTACCGTGTGCCTACTCACCTTTGAAGTTGGATGCGTACAAAGGGAGACGCGTGATCCAGTTTGCCTGTGGTGGCACGTTTGTGGTGGCGCTAAGCGACACGTGGGAGGTTCTTACGCATGGAGAACGACTCTACTGTGGACTTGGCAAGGAAAGCACCGACAGCACCGCAACACCCGACATTGTGATAGAGCCCACTGTTGTCCCTACGCTCAAGAGCATTATTGCCATTGCAGCTGGCAAGTATCACGCTGTTGCTATGACGAGCTCGTGCGCTGTGTATGCATGGGGTAAGGGCACTCTTGGCATGGGCACTTCCTCTTGTGTGGCACACACACCAGTGCGTGTGGCTCTCTCGCAATCTGTTCGCCAGCTTGGCTGCGGTCCGCTCAACTCGTACGCCATCAACTCCGAAGGTGAGCTGTATGTGTGGGGAAGCAACCAGCACCAGCAGTGTGGTGTGCCTACATCTACTACTACTATTACTAGTACCAGTGAGGCGGAAGGCGAAAGAGAGGGAGCAAAGGCAAGCGCTTCCACACCTGCAGCGGTGGTGACTCCTACTCTCGTGGCTCGGCAAGTCCGCGATGCGGCCTTTTCATCGTGCTTCGGTGTTGTTGTGCACGAAAACGGCGCCATCAGTGTAGCAGGGCAACTTCATCACGCTGGCGTGGACTACCGGTTGCCATCATTCCGAGCTCAACCACAGCCAACTTTTCTCATGGATATCAATGAAGGCAAGAGAAGTCACGCCGGTGATGGTGCGAGCCGTAAGCGACGGTGCAAAAATGGGAGCAACAAAGAGGCGGATGTGACAGCCGGCAGAGATGATGCCGGCCTATCCACTATGCTCTCCCCAACAACACCGCCCCCGCCAGGTATCTCCTCTGAGGCACCTGCCCCGCGTCGCCGTGGTATTCTCAAAAATGTCTCTACAGGCACGTCGCAGTCTATGCTCCATCTTTCTCAATTACAGTCACACCAACAGATACAGCCACAACAGAATGCACTCCCCCAGGGCATGATTCAATGCGTGCAGGAGTTTGCGAGTGAGAGCGACGACGGTGGCTCTCAGTATAGTATGTTGGGGCCCTTGATGGATGGCGAAAACAACGGTCATACTCCCACTTTTGGCACCAGCGATGCTCTTCCCCACAGCTCCTCCATACAGTCCATGGAGCTGATGGCGTACAATGGTGCGAGTCAGGACGGTGGTGGCGGCGGCGGTGACAAGATGAGCAACAATCGGCATCACCAAGGGCGGGGTATCACCAACAACGGTCGCAGTGCATCTCCACCCAGCACTGAAACACCGCGAAGTGCCTCGGCATATTCATTTGGTGCTACAACACCAGCTCCTACTCCGCCTTTGCGGCGTGCGACATCGCAGCCATCATCATATTCTTTTGACATTACTACGCCTCCACAGTCTCCGCCGCCATCGGTGTTTAGTGAAGGTCTCGAGGACTTACCTGTGCCGCCTATAAGGCAACTTGAGGATGTGCTAGCAAATTCGAAAATGGCACCGTCACCGATAAAAGCGTTGTCAAAGAAGGCATCTGCTGCCAAGTCGAGAAATACCAGCGGAAGCAGTAGTACTGGATACGCACTGCGGTGCTTTGGTGGGTGGGATCAGGTGTTTGCCGTCATGGAGAAACGCCGCCCAAAGAGGGAGGAGGTGAAGCTAGCTGCTAAAGGATTGCGGCTGCTTCTTATGGGAGATCAGGAATAAAGGAAATGTGGAGGAGAAAAAGGGGGCGAGACTGTTCTTTCCTTTTTCTTTTTTTGTCGTTGTGTGTGTATGTGGCTTTTTTCTTCCATTATTTTGTCATATGTTGTAGTATGATATGAATATTTATTGAAGAAGGACGCCCTCTTCGTATATAGAGATAAACTTGAATATATATATATATATATAGATCTATATAGAGAATTATATAAACTGATTTGTTTGTTTATTTTGCACTCTTTTTCATTTATCTTTTCTTTTTCTACTTTTTACTTCCCCCATTCCTTGCTGTGCCGCCGTCCATGTGCATTACAAATTAGAGGCATTCAACATCTTTCTATTTACCTTACTAGCAGCGATATTCTTGCTGTGTTTTTTTTTGTTACTTTGCTTGATGTTGTTGTATCGTTTGCTCTTAAATTTTTTTTTCTAAAAAGGGAAAAACTGTTTGTCTTCCATTTTGCTATTGTTCGTTATTTATTGTCGACCCCATTTTTATTTTTGTTTTGTGTGTAAATTTGATCGTATTTCAAGCAAGAGATAAAAAAGAAGAAGAATTGTAGCTACATACATTCAGAGAGATACTTCAAATTTTTAAGTATTTGCTCCTTTTTCTTTTAGATTGTATATTTCTTTTTTTTTTTTTTTACAATAGCATCATTCTCCCATCGCTTTATTTTGTTTTCAGTGTAAGCATCAACAGCTCTATCATTATTATCACTATTATATTATTGCGTTAAATATTCTTCTTCTTTCTTAGCCTTCGGTGTGCGAGAAGAAAGCAGTTTGCATTTGCCATTAACAGCACACTCACGCTCAAAGAAGAGGGAGAAAAAAAACATAAAAAGATAGGGCAAGATCACATTCCAATGGATCCTATGCACCAGCAGCAGGCCCAAATGGTCAATATGGTGTATGCTGGCAACCTCTACCTACAGACACACGCTCTTCCACCAGATAGTCGTAAACTGCTCGAGCGCTATATCACCGGCGACGGCGTGATCGTCGGCTGGGGCATTTCACGAGAGGGGCAACTGGGTACAGGATCTCAGTACAATGTCATTACTCCTCTCATGATCGGTGGACACGACAAACCCGTGCGGATGGCGTGTAGCGGGCTCTCCTCCATATGGGCCGGTATGCGTAATGTGGTGATGACCATGGGCAGCGGCATGTGGGGCGAGCTGGCAGTGGGCAACCCGCGCCTGTCCTCTCGCGTTGTCATCAATGACATGAATATGCCCATCTGCCGTGGGCAGATGGACGTGGTTGCGTTTTCTAAAGATCTACCGGAGATAATGGTGGACGTCGACGGAGGCTTCTCCTATTTTGTGTGCATTTCTGCCCGTGGGTGGCTGCACTCATGGGGTGCGAACAACTATGCCCAGTGTCACCCTGACTTTGCGAGGAACCCGTGCTGCGGCTTTCCTCAGGCGCGGCGGTTTCCAGAGAAAATTGTGCAAGTGGCATGCGCTAACTACGCGGTCATCGCCCGCGCACTCTCTGGCAGGGTGTACGGGTGGGGCGTGACGGTGCTGCTCGGAGACGAGGAAGACGTTCGATTGGAGCTGAAAAAACTTAATAGTGCACCGGTGCCAGTAGAGCAATCTCACGGCCGCGAGACCGCCACTCATGCGATCCCCATCGTGTTCTTCAACGATAAATCTATCTCGCTGGTGCGGGCTGGCCCGTGGCACTTTGCTGCCATAACGCGCGAAGGAAATGTGTACACGTGGGGTCTCGGCAACAACGGGCGCCTTGGACACGGCGAAAGTAGTGATCAGCAAGTGCCAAAGCTGGTGGCTGCGCTGTTTGGCAAGACTGTTGTGGAAGTGGCTTGTGGTAGTTTCCACACTGTATTTGTTACAGCAGACGGTGAGGCGTACGCGTGTGGTGACAATCTAGGAGGTCAGTGCGGCGTCGAGGGAGAAGATTGGATTGGTATTCCCACAAGAATGCATGTGACCGCGGGTCGTCCTGTTATACACGCCAGTTGTGGCAGAATTCACACAGTTCTGCTGCTCATGACGGGAGAGATGGTGGCGTACGGCACTGGGCCTGGACTGGGAGTGGGAGCAGGATACGGCATACGACTTGTGCGCTGCCAGCCAGTGATGGAAACCTACACGACGTTGTGGATGACATCTGGTCCCTCGCACAATTTTGCCCTGACGATCCCCAAGACCACTATCATGCTCGTTCTTGGTGTTCCGCATCGTGGTGTGCACCCTGGATTGACGAGTGTAGGACTGAATGAGGGCATCATCTCCTGTGGAGTGGGCTGCGGCTTCTCTATAATAGTAAGCCGCAACGGCAGTTGCTACTCTTTTGGCGTTGGTGGGTGGGGCCAGCTTGGCTTCGATACTTCCCAGGTGAAGGAGTTTACACCTGAGCGCGTTCCTGTTGTGCAGCATGCCACCCGCATCAGCTACTTCTCGCGCACCATTATTACCTACGTTGCTGCGGGGTTTTCTTTTGCGATTGCCATCACGGAGGGCGAGCGAGTCTTTGCGTGGGGCAACAACTCGAAAGCGCAATGCGGCCTCGGCGTGGATCCGAAGCGCCACCGTCGTATTCTGCAGCCGCGAGAGATCACCTGGCTGGCAGATAAGGAGATCCTTCAAGTATCCTGCGGTAACTACTTCGGACTTGCCCTTTCCTCTTCCGGTGACGTCTACAGCTGGGGCAACATCGAGTGCTGTGGGCATGGGCTGGAGCCAACACCAGAGGCGGTGCCGCCCAATTTCATCATGCACGACATGGGATCGGAGACAAGGGGGGTGATCTTGAGCCCTACGAAGATTCTGAGCCTGGAGTGCATTATTCAGATTGCAGCTGGCGGCTGGCACGCGGTGGCTCTGAACGCCATTGGCGAAATCTTCGTTTGGGGTGTTAGCAGCGGCGGCCGCCTGGGACTCGGACCGGATAGCGGCCATATGTATGTTCCAGTTCGCCTTCACAGCAAGTCATTCTTCACACGCATTGGCGCCGGCTGCTACACAAGCTACGCCATCGATGACGATGCTAATTTGTTTCTGTGGGGTGTGAATGACAAGCAACAACTTGGCCTTCGTATTGCGACAGTGGACCAGCCGACTAAGGTGCTCGCAAACGTTCGTGATGTCTGTTTAGGCAAGCACTTTACGCTCGCTGTCACGTTTGCGGGCACGTTCCATCTGTCTGGCGTGATGGAGCAGGATGGTATGGAGCCTTGCATCAGCACATCGTTTTATGATGTGCATTGTTTGCCAGACATGCTCAAGCCCTCCAACCTTGCAGCTGCGCGATACAAGGGTGTTCGGGTGTATGGTGGTCTTGAGCACGTGATTGTGTTCGTGGAGCGCGATCCGATTCATAGTAAGCTAATTTCAGAAGTGACGGCTGGTATGCGCACTATACCTGAGGATATTATAGCAAGATTTAGGGGTTCTTAACTAGGGAGGATGGGCATGTTGAATGTTGTGACGACACCAATCCAATGATGATAAAGAGGAAGAAGGACACACACACACGCAAAAAAGGAGTTGCCAGGGTAGCGCAAAATGCATCCCATGCCATTTTTTTTCTCTCTCTCTTTTTCACTCTCTGCTTCTATTATACCTCCTGCCAATTTCATTTGACACGAAATGTGTGTCATTTTTTCCCCCCCCTTGATTTTCTTGGTGTCTGCTAGAAGCGGGCAAACATTTAGAGGAGAAAAGAGGAAGGGGGGGGGGGAGAAGCATTTTCTCCTTCCCCCTCTTCTGCTTAGTTTCATCAGTCTATGCGACCCGAAACGAAAAGAAAGGAGCGAGTATATATATAAGAAAAATAGTGTGCTTGTATGTGTGCAGTATGCCAGGTAGGTCTATTGGAGCAGTAGTACTCCCTACTAAAAGTGAAGGGGGTGGGGGATTCCTTTTTCTTTTTTTTGCATATGGGTGTGAAAGTTCTTTTTTTCCTTTTCAAAACGTGTATGGTGAAGTATGACTGACATGCTTGTTGCCTCTTCTCGTTGCTGTGCAACCGTCCATACGCGTCGATTTTTTTTGTTTTTGTTTTGCTGTTGTTATCTTGTTCCGTCCCTTTAGGATTTATATTGGCGTTTTTTTTCTACTCTTCCTTCTTCCTTTTTTTGCTTTTACTGTTTTCATGTGGTAAGTACTTATGTGAAATACAAGGTGACAAAGCCTTGAGCTGCATCTTTTTTTTGTCGTTAGTATCAACAGTTCACCTTTATGTTCCGATTTGAAGAAACGCGAAAATATTCAAAGAAAGCTAATATAATGTGAATTTTTCTTTTAAATGTCGTTGCCGTTGCTATGACTGTAGTACCTGAGAGGGAAGGAGGAGAGGGTTCTCTATATGCATTCAAACAGAAAACAAAAAAAAAGTTCCTTTTGATGTGCAACTATAAATAAATATTCCCAATGTGTAGAAAACTGGCGCGTACTATGAATGAAAGAAGGTAGTGACACACACACAAACACAGACGGTCAAACACATGTATGTTTTTCTGTGCACTCCTTTTATCAACACTTCTTTTTTTTCTTTTCTTTTCTTTCTCCTCCCTGTATTGAAAGGGTGATTATGGTGTATATATATATATTAAATTGTATCCGTTGTTAGTTTTCTGTTTCTTTATATGTGTGATAAATGCATGTTTGGGCTCTCTTCCGATTTTTCCTTTTTTTTGTTGTTCTCTTTCTTTCTTTGCTATTATGTAATGGTTGTTTGTTATTGTTCAAGATGAAACTACTCTTGACTTTTTCTTTTTCTTTTTCTTTGTTTGTTTTGGGGGGTATTTGAGCGATATCACATTTTTACAAACCCACGTACAAGCGACGTGTGCTTATAAGGGGAGAGAGAGAGGAGGGGGGGGGGTTAAGCTTAATGCCCAAATGCAACTGCGATGATTGTGATGGGCGAGAAGCATTCCTCACTGATTTTTTTTTTTTTTTTCCAATCACCATTGTTTGTCGAAGCTTCAGATATTTTTTCCCTTTTTTTCTTCTTACTACGTAGCACAAGGGATATATGGTGTGCTTTATGTGTGAATTATTTCAAGCTAACCATGAAACAAAGGGAAAGCCTTTTTGCACTTTTAAAGAAAAAAATGAGATTATATTTCTTGTTTTGTTCATTCTATTGACTACACTATTAAATGACGGCAGAGCTGCTTCACAGCGTGCTACTGCCTGCAAAAAAAAAATAAAAAAAAATAGCTTCTCAACAATTTATCCGACAAGCCGTTCTTTCATTCTTTTCATTTTTTTTTTCTTTGATATATTTTTCTTGAGATTTCTAATGTGCAGGTAGGTACTTCAAGCGATACGTATACACCAGATTCATTTCTATAGGTAACTCTTTTCTTATTATTACTACTTTGCATTTGTTTTACTATCTCAACGTTTTCTCACTTAGTCATATAAGTTGCAAACACAAAAAAGGTTCACTCGCAATTCCTTCGGGGAGGCGTAATTGCCTAGTGCTGTCTTCCACCTTTCAGAGTTTTCTTTTGCGCGCGTGTGTGTGTGTTGAGCATTTTTTTTTTTTTTAGCACTCGATCAGTTATATCCTCCTTTGTCTTGAAGAAGGGGAAGAGTGAAAAGAAAAAAGGAGACTAGGAAGTTTCATACGTTGGCCTGCTCATATACATACATATATATATATATATATATATAATTCTACTGGACGAAGTCTTCGTGCCAGATAAATACGTATCTGGAGAAAACAAAGACATACAGATATAGGTGTTTTCTTTTCTTTCTTTTTTTTTGCTATCGCTTTCTTTGTGTGCGTGTAGGTGGTCAGTTTTCCGCAGGTACTTTGTTTGTCATAGTTTTATTTTTGTGACTACTGCCACAGAAAAAAAGGAAAAAGGCGTTTATTCTATATACAGACAAAAAGAAAGAGTAGGAGAGAACACTCAATTTGGTAGTTTCATTCGTCTTTTTTTTTTTTTTTAGTTGTTTGCCGCGTTCATTGTGTCTTGTTACGAGCGCGCTGATTTGAGACGCTTGTTGTATAGCTTTTGTTATTGTTATTATTTGACGTGGTTCAGCATCTCTATTGCTGTTGTAGTGTGCTTTTAACGCTTTTTCCCTCTTGTTAAGCGCGCACATACCCGCAAACAGACTCTGCACAGACTGGTGTGTGCAGTTACTGTCTCAGCTACACAAGTATACGCAATTTTTCTTAAAACCCTTTTTTCTACTAGTGATTTTTTTTTTTTTTTGCTTTGCTTATTGCGTTTTTTTTTTTAATATTGTTTTATTGTTTGCTTTACTTTTGTCATTAGTTTTGGCTGCCCTAAACACACTCGTCAAAAAAAAAAAAAAAAAATATGGACGGCAGCCAAATTACGAATCCGAAAATCAAACATGATACAACGGAAATGACTTCCTCATACTCAACTGTGCCACGTCACCATACCCACATGTGCACACTCGCCGAGCTCAATCAGTTAGCCGACCACTTCCACCAGACCAGCGAGGCACTTAAAACCGATGGGCCACACGTGACACACGCATCGTTGCCCGGCTCCGCAGTGGCAAGCATTAGCGGTTCAGATATGAAAAGTGAAGTTGACCGAATTATGCATCTGATTACACATCTTCAGAAGATGACAGATAATTGTGATGCTTTGGTGTCAAGGCAGGTGTCGCAGCTACGCACACGTGCTTTTCAGCTTTTCGAGGAGTATCATCACCTGAAAGGTGGAAGTGTAGCAGCAGCAGCGATGTCTTTTGGCTCTCCACTGGCTTCAGGCCGTTTTTCTGGAGGTGACACCGCACTGCAGACTTCAGGCGGGCGGGCAAGTGTATCACAGTCATCGCCAGGAGGGACGCTTCGGCAGTCAAGCATGCCATCCTGTTCCGCTACGCCAAACATGGCGCACACAAACGCCTCCGCATTATTGTATTCACCGTTGACACTGCTCCCATCTCCTGGTCCTGGTGGCACTAGCGCCACTGCCGGGCGATCCCCTGCATTAGGCTTTACTGCTGCTCCTGCTGCTTGTGATAATAGTGGCGTAGGTATGGCCAGCGGTAGTTGTGAGGGATACACAAAAGGTTTGGTAAGGCGCTCTCACACTTCGCTTCAGGGCATTGCGGCGTGCTCGGATGACGTGAAGCGATTCTTGAATCAATTTACGGGCTGGCAAGAAGGGAAGCAGCGCATAGGGCGTCAGATGACAGTCTCCTCAGCGGCCACCAGCCCGACCACCCTTCAATCGTCACTGAAACATCTACACTCTGGCGAGAGAGCGCCAAATAGCGCAACGGCAGCTCCTACGAGTGCAATCGAGGATGAACTTTTGGGTGGCCACGGGGGCGGGGAGACTGCTGTTGCTGCGGGGATCAGCTATGGTACGGTGAACAATGACCCCGCACACACCAGTAGTGAGGAGGAGGATGCGTGGCTGCACGTGCAGCGTGGCAACGACGGTGGCTGCAACGGCCAGCAAAGTGGAGGAGAAGGCAGCAGCAAAATGGTAGAAAGCAAGTCCGCGCCGACGGAGGATGAGGAAGAGCATGAGGGGGTTGTACGGCCGGCTCTTTGGCAGATCATTGACCAGCTTCTTTTAAAGCAACTTCGCTTTGACGGTGTTGCACTTTCTAGCGAGGACGCCATGCTTCTCGGCGAGGTGCAGCGGAAGAAGGCGGATGGGGTAGCGGTAGGAAACACCGATGAGACCGAAGAAGGGCAACAAACTCAGACTGGGTCCGCGTGTGCTGCTTCTTGTCCCCCAGCCGCAGCTGAGTCGGATGTGGCACGTATGTTAAACAAGGAGGCAGTCTTGCGTTGTCAGGTGGAGATTCGTCGTGGTGTGAAGTGCCCATCCTCCACAAGGAGCGCACAGCGTGGCAACTGTAGTGTTAGTGTCATGAAGGACCCGTTTGAAGCGGAGGGGGAGGCACAGGAAACAGAAAACAGCCACGCCGCCCTCGCACTTGTGCAGCAGACGTTTCCACTAACGAGTGAGTGGCTACTTCGCTGTATTCGTGAAGCTCACAAACGCCCATCTCTCCCACTGAGGCTTGGTGCCCCTGCCGCTGCCCCCATTTCTTCTGTAGATGGAACTGCTGCTCAGCGCACACGAGAGAAGGAAGCGGTGCCCGCGCGAGGACAAACTGAAAGCCTGATAGATGCCTTTGAAGAGTACAGAGAACTTCCAGCCACAGAGAGCGTAGACTCTGCTGAAGAGATCGACAGGGCTCATCCTGAACACAGCACAGACACATATAATGATTCTCATCCCTGGCTACACTCCTCAATGGAGGAGGATGAAGGTAGTGAAGAGGACCTGCAAAGCGCATTAGATGACGAGGAAGCTGAAGTGAGTGAAGATCCCATGTGGTCATCCAGCATGTACTCTGCGTCTTCTGCGATCGCGGGTGGCGTTGGGGCTGCCCAGGTTAGCGAGGAGGGCGGCGAGGCGGATGAAGAAGAGAATCGAGGCGATGAACTGGGGGAGGCGCAGATGGAAGAGGAAGAGGAAGCGGAAGAAGAGGAGGAGGAGGGCGCGGTAAATGAATTTTTCAGACGTCTGCGCCGTCGCCGCAGTCAGAGCATAGCAGTGGAATCAGCTGAGGCCAGTAACTACTCGGATGCTGCAGATGACGTCCAAGTAGCAGCTCGAGAAGTCGCATACAACGAGGAGGAAGAGGAAGAGGGGGTGGCGGAGGTGTATAGCGACGACCACGACGACAACGATGACGAAGAAGAACAGGCTGAGCCGGAGATTGCACAGCGTGACTTCCGACGCCGCCCTCGTTCTCTTCCTACCTCTCCGCGACTGCGTCAACAGCGCTGCTGGCAGTATAACAAGCTCTACTGCCAAGGACGCGAGGTGCGTCTCTGCATCGCGCGCCGGGCACGTATGCTTCTCTCCGATCTTGCTATTTTGTGTTCTCTGCAGGAACTGTCTCTAATGGCTTCCAGGCACAGCTACGGTGACTCTGGCCACTTCACACCGCAACAACATTCTCAAGGGCAGGAGGATCAGCGCAGCCATAGTGCTACCTCTTCTACACTTGAATCGTCTATGGCGCTTGCAGAGTGTCTGAGGGAGGCTGCTGCGTTTATTAACGACATGCATCAAGACAAGCTTATCAAAGACCGTCTTCAAGATGAAAAGAAAATTGTGGAGAGCTCTGCAGGTCGGGCCAGCATGCTCCTTCAGCTGCAGCACGTGACGGCGGCTCTTGGCTACGCTCCCTTGCTATTTACTGGACTTCAGAAAAGAGAAGGGGAAGAAAAAGCGTGCGCCGATACGGCGGCGAAAAAGTCTGCGCAGTTTGCCTACTGTGTTGCACCCTTTTTGTTATTATGGGGTAACAGCAGCAGCAGCAGCAGCAGTAACGACGGCAACTGCGATGTGCCTGCACCACACGCTGGCTCTGTGATATCTCTCACCAGCTCCCATCTGTATGAGCTGCTTTGCCCAGATTCTTCTGAAGCAAGGTGCCTCTCTCCTGCTCTCGCTCCGCTGGTATGGCTAGAGAGCGTTTGCACTTCCCTGCAAGATGAGGTGTACAAGATTGCGCAGCTGCGAGACGCGCTCTTCGCGATGGAAGAACAACATCCGGAAACTGCTGGTATTTCTCTAGGGGAATGGTGGAGAAGAACCATGGAGGGTGGTGACCCGGCCGCAGCATTGGACACGGTTGCTGCCACTGCTGCTGAAAACAGTCTTGCGCGGTTTGTCTATCCGCTCAGCACACACATGTTACAGGAGCTGGACATGCTCAACCAGCGTGGTCTGCTCCCCGTACCAAAAGAGAAGGAGGAAAAGTCTGAAGAGGAGGAGGGGGAAGGTTGCCGTTCGTACAGCGAAAACGCCCATGAGGAGGGTGAGCTGGTGCTTTCTCCGAGAATAGGCGACTTGGCTCTTCCTGCCGCGCTTGCCTCCCTGACCGACAGTGCCGCCGCTCCCGTCAGAAGCGCTGCATCTGTGCCAACTCCTGCACGTCAGCAGCAGAGAGATCGCGAAGGCAGCCGTCCATTGGAATCTTCACCAGGGGGTGGCAGTTTCATCCAGCAACCTCCACGGTCCGCTGCTGTGCTGGACGCGCCACACGCCAGTTCAATTCTTCTCCAGGAAGACGCACGCCTCTTTTATGCAGCGCATGGAACCGCGACAGTTCTCAGTACACTACGACACCGTTGCTCCACGAGAGGTAGCGATGTCAGCAAAAATACTACGACCTCCGCCGTCGTTGATAGCGCAGTGTGCAACACAGAGACTGCACTGGCAGATGAGAGGATGAAGCAGGACACGTTCTTCGCTACTGGGCCTTCATTCGGCTCAGCTCATCAGATGGGCACGCGGCTGTGGTGGCGGCCAGCATTCCGCTCCACCATGTGCTACTGCCCCGTCACCCGTCGTCGCTGTCTTGACCCGCTTATCTCTGGGGCAGTGCTCAAGTCTGTTAGTGACTATGATGCCGACGAGGAAGCAGCGGCCGCCGCAGCGCTGGAAAAGGCGAAGAATGTGCCGACACGCGCAGGAGAAGAAGGGCGAGGGAGGAGCAGTAGGGGGGAAGGGGCAGGGCAGCCGAGCGAGCGTCGTCGCGATACCTTGGCGTCGTGGATGTCGTTGATCCACATGCGTGCCCCCGGTGGTGCCGCAGAACAACAACAACAGCAGGAGAGAAGCTCAGGGAGCGCAGCACTAGGGAATCAATATCAAATGCTTCAGCGCTATGCAGCGGTGGCTGCTGCTGCCGCGGACGGTGAAGGCCGAAGGCGACCTGCCACTGTGCGACCTGCCCCTCCTTCTTCATCAAACGGATACGTTAGCCGGGAGGACGCCGCATCGTACATCGTTGGCGGGCCATCCACAACGGATTTGGACCCGCGGCTTGCGTATGTGACGCCCACGACACAGCTTCTGACGCGCAACTTGTACGACACTCCTGCGTCACATGGCGGGGATCTGAATCCGCCTAATCTGCTGAACTGTGGTCATGTGATCTCCTACAAGGCGTTGTGTGATATTGTCACTACGCGGCAAAAGGGCCGTGGCCAAGTGACGTCTGATGCGTCAGTCTCGTGCCCGTATTGTGGGGTACGCACCCCCGTAGAGTGTATCTTGACCTTGTCGTATATATACTGAAGGTGGGTGAGAAAAGCAGAGAATGCTGGTCATACTATTTATCCCTTTATTTACTTTTGACTTTTGCTTGTTTTGACTCACTATTATTTTTCGTTGGTTTTTACTCGTGAGGTTCTGCGTGTACGCGCATTTGCAATGCGTCTTTTTCTTTTTTGGCGGTTAGATCTCTCTGAGTGCATTGCTTTTCCTATAGGCAGTCAAAGGAGAAAAAAAAATGGAGAGAATTGATTTTCTATGCCTTTTCTCAAACCACGGAAATAATAGTGCATAGTCCTATGATTACCTATTTTTCTGTTCTCTTTTTTTTTCTTTCTTGCAATTATCGTTGCTTGGATGCGACTTATATTTCGGTTGTATTCAGTTTTTGCTGCACTATAATAGTTTGTTCTTATCAATCATGACGTCTCTTTTTATCATTTTTTTTTTTTTTGAAGAAGTGTGTAAAGATTTGAAAAAGAAGAACTGAACAAGTTCATGACTCATCAAAACCACCTACACAACGCCTCTTCAGTATCTTACGAAAAGGGATGGTCAGTCATTGAGAAGGTATCTCACTTCACTCACGCCGTTGGTCGCGTGAGCGGTGATCGCGGCAGTGCAGTTCTCATTTCTCTCCCCGATGTGAGCGCAGTTGCTGTCCCTCCCATCACGTACGGTGTGGGGGCACGCAACAGAGGCAGAAAGGCCGAATCTCAGTCTCCGAACCTATGCACGCACTACTCTGCTCACGGACGGACAGGAAGCGCAGCCACCCATAGCCCCTCCTCTTATTCTCCGGGGCCGCCTCCACCTCCGCCACGAGTAAGGGCACCAGGTGCTGTGGCAGAAGAGCGGGCGCGCAGCGGCGGCCAGGAGAACGACGCCGGCAACGAGGACGGGCTCAGCCCTTCGGACCGCGACCTACCGCCTTTGGGCGTTCTGTTGACCACCTCCTCCGTGTTCTCTTCTCGCGAGGACATCGCTGGTACGATCGTTACATTTATGGAGCAGCCGGTGGCTGGCACAGCCGCCCGCCTCGGTCGCGAGCCGCGCACCTTTTCCGTTGCAGTACGCGGTGATTATGGGTTTGTCACGTCTGCCTCACCCGAATCTGCCTCAGCGGTGCAAAGGAAACGATTGAGGGGCGGCAGCGCCAAGGTTTGGGGTAGTGGTGAGAGCAGCGAGGAAGAGGATGACGAAGAGGAGGAAGAGTTGGGGTATTCCCTAGTGTACTGTGAGGTGTATCCATGCGAAGAAGGGGCTGGGCACAGGACTGGTGATGGTGGTGGTTGCAAGCACCGCCGGCGGCGCGGTGGGGGTGGCGAAGGAGTAGAAAGGGGGTACGGTAGCGAGGATGGACAGTGGAGTGGCAACAGTAGTGTTTCCTCTGCTTCCCGCTGCACGACGAGGCGGCGAGCGGCCAATGGAAGCTGCTCATTCGGAACGTTCGCAGACGACAACATTTTGTGGGATGAGTCCGGTGAGATTGACAATGCTGCTACTGTGATGCCCATGCACAACACTGAACTCTCTCCGGACGACAACCTCTTCACAATCAACCCGCTGCCGGTGCCCCTTCTTCTCTCATCCCTTGCACCAGTGCATGAGGGGGACACGCATTTGATCATCACGCATGTTCCAGGGCACGGCCGCAAGTACCTGGTGCGCCACGTGGCCGCCGTTTATGACGACTTCTGCGAATACGTCGTCACACCCATCACATCTGCGTCACCGGAGTGTGACGCGTGGTGCAGCGGCGGACCTGTATTCAACAGCAATGGCGATTTTATTGGACTGCACCATCAACCAGGAGGCCAAAGGATTCATAGCAACGACTCTAGTGGCGGTCGAGAGGGCATCTGCATTCGTCTCCCGAGCATTGTCAAACACCTATTTGAATCTTCCATGCTAGGGCTGTGTCGCTCCCCGATCTCAGAGACACCAGTGAATTCTCTAGCGGCGGGAGAGGAAAACGAAGATAGTGCGGAGGATGAGCTGGAGCAGAGAAATGAGAAGGTCATCAGTCACCCTCGCATCGTATCGAAGCCAACAGTGGGGGCTTACTCCGTCGCCACCGCAGCCAAGCGGAGAAGCGTACCTGCCTCGCAACGTATTCCAACCTTTGAGCAGGTGTATAACGAGTACTACACAGGGCCCAGCAGTCTTAGTCTGATGTTGCACTCCTTTGCCTACTGTCCTGTCTTAGTGCGCCGTATTCTGCGTGAGATTGTGCAGCAAGATGGCGGCAGCAGAGATGAACGCCAACGGAAAAAAAAGGCTTGCACGCTACCATCCTCTGCTGCCACCACTGCACCATCGCCGGAGCCGGTCCTTGCTGTGGCCCCGAGTGTGGTGGGCCTCATTCTGGAGATTATCGATGGACATCCACAGAACCTTGACCTTGTCTCGGATGCTCTCGCCACTCTTAGTCGTTTGTGCTTACACGAGCACAACGTCGCTGTGTTTACACACGTTGATGGCGTCACAACAGTGCTGGAGGTGCTAAAGGAGTACCCCCGTCACTCCGCGATTTTGCATTGGGGCGTCAACTGTCTTTTGCGTGTGACTGAGTCGTCCTTGCCAGACCTGTTGTCTTCTTCTTCTTCGTCGTCGTCCCCACTTGCTGCATCGCCGCGAAACTCAGAGAAGGACAGGCGCACACCGTGCGAGCTGTTTTTGCGCGCGGGTGGTCTTGAGCTCTCTGCGGATGTGCTGCGCTCTCACAAAGCTACGGAGCGTCAGGACCGCCACCTTGTGAAATGGATGTCCGCTCTTGTCAGCAATGCAATCCGCACGGATGCGCGAGCGGCGGCGTGGTGGGCACGTGCTGGGATGCTATCGTGGTTGCTCACCTCCGTGCGGGAGTGCACAGAGGACTCCTTCGTTCTCCATGGACTACTTCAGCTGCTCGCGGCTATCGTGGCGGCGGCTTCTACTCAATCAAGCACGCACGGGATAGATCCCGCCGCGCCGCCGTTGAAGCCTGTGTTACCGGGCGGCGATGTAACAGGCGCAGACGCTCGTTCTGCGTTGGTATGTCGCAAAAGTGGCGGCGTCTATGCACCCATGCCATCTCTCAGGGAACACGAGTTCGTGGTGCTTCGCCAGGCGATTGCGCTAGAAAGCAATGCTCTCTGGGAGTGCCTTGTACAAGTATGCGATCGTGAGTCTTGTGAGCGCTACTCTGACGCGTCGGCGCGACTGATGGGACTGTGCGTTACCACGTTGAAGACGCTAGCAGAGTGGGGTCTGCTCCCGCCGTCATCGTCAATGACTAAAGCGGGCAGAGAAGAAGGGGAAGGAAGAAACAGCGGGGTGGCGAGTAAGCTGAGGGAGGAGGTGTGTCCGCGCATTGAGAGAGTCTACCCTAGCATCTCTGTGCTGCGACAGCGATCACGTGAGCTACTTATGCTATTACCGAAGCTACCTCCGGAAGCGCCAATGCCGTCGGCAACGACAACGCACGTTGAGGCTCCTGTCCGTGTGGAGGTAGTGATGACCAAGTCTTTATTGAAGGTAGCTCCTGTTTCACCCGTGGTGGCGGTAATGACGGCAGAAGGTTTCGCTAAATCTGAATCTCAGACAGAGGGAGCTGTCTCGTCGAAGGACGCATCGCAGGGCCCATCACACATGGAAGAGGAGATTGAGCACTAGCCATACAGAATACATCATCGCGCTATTGCTGTTTTTTCTTTTTCTATATATATATATCCATTTTGCTTGTGCCTGTGTTTGTGTGAATGAGCGCGCCGCATTTGTGTCCCCCTTTTTGTCTCTTTTTTTCTCTCTCTCTCTTTATATTGCAATTGTTTTTACGATGTATACAAAAGGAGTAAATAAGAGGAAGAAGAAGAAAAAGAAGAAGGTGAGGAAAAGGATGAAGAAAAAAAACGTGCCGCTCCGGTACAGCATATTTGCATAGTGAATGCTGCCGCAGCGGCATTTGTATTAGTAGGGTTCATCGTTTTGTTTTTTTTCCCCATCTCATGAAGCAGCAACAACAACAACAAAAAAAAATGAATTCATTTTTCGTCACTTTTCTAGGTCAACTATCCCGTTTGGACAATGCACCTAAATGTCGAGGTTCGTAGCACTGTAATGTACGAAAAACTGTTGCCTATATGCATTCGCACATACTAGATACTGTAACACACTTACCCTTTTTTTTCTTTCTCATTTTCGTTCAATGACACAAATTTAAGCATTAAACTTATATTGACAGAAAGTACCAAAAGTTTTTTTTTGTGTGTGCGTCTGCATTGTATTTATCAAACGGTGTAGGGCCTTTCTGTTTAGCCAGGCTGTTTGACACATCTACAACAGGTTGCTTTCATTATAATTATTTTTATTATTGTTATTTTAACATCTTTTTTTTTTCTTGTTAGTGCAGCGCACCAAGCGGGATATTTTTTCCCTTTTCTGTCTTTGTCGCTTTTTTTTTTCTAAATACTTTTTTTTTTTTTTGCTTACCTGTTGCTTTCAGACTGTAATATACGCAAGCAAAATATTTATTTTCTTTGTATTAGCGGACTTGTTCTTTTTTTTTTATATACACACAACGTCAAAGAAAAAGCGCACCGGTTAATTTGAGCGTAGAGACTACTCTTCCACTCTTTTTTAAGGGGGGAAAAGATATTTTGTTTGTTTGTTGTTCCGATCTGCTTTAATTATAACTATTCTATATACCTAATCTTAATAGAGATTGCATTCCAGGGAAAGGTAGCTATCAGAGCAATTCCAGCCGCTAAACATCTCATTTTTTTTTAAAAAAAAGATTCTTTACTATTTTGCACTTTCTCAAGCGTATACACGTGCACACACACATCCAACTCTATTGTCATTATTGTTATCCCCATGCCTAGTGGTGGCAACGTATCAAGTGCCCGTAATGGCGATGGGATACATCATGAAGGCACCAAGTCTCTGCCATATTTCGACTGCCTGGATGGTGACCATTCTCCGCTTGGTCGAGAGCAACAGTTCGTAGAGCCGTGCTATGAGTCAGGGCAGCAGAAGCCCGAGGTCTTTGTGACGTACAAAGCACGCCAGTGCACGTTGACATTCAACCCACGCACAGAGCGTCTTCGTCTGGCCTGCACCACCTCCAAAGGCAAGGAAAAGGTGATCTTCAACGTGCCACTGTACGCTGTGCTGAATATTGAGAATCTTCACGAGCGTGACGCTCGACAACGTCAGCGCCGCGCCAACGATGACACAACGAAGATGACGTTTGAAAACCAGGGCGGCGGTGTTGACTTGCTCTGCCGCGGAGCTGGGACGATAGGCGAGGGCAGTGATGCTCTGGTTTATGCTCACTCACGAGTCAACACGCTCGCCTCAACCCCCGGGTATAATCATAGTGCGAGCGGCTCCACAACTTCGCTGGTAGCGAAAAATGGTCGTTCGGATGATAGCGCCGTCCGTGGTAGTAGGAAGAAACACTATTCACAACACCACATACGAGACAATAGTATGAGCAACTACAATGCTGCGCCATCTCCTGTGATACGCGCCATGGGGGGTGCCCAAGGCACGTCAGGCTTGAACCACTACTATATCCACTATGTGCGGTTACGCAAGAAAGAAAAAGGATCCATTCACACACTGGAGTTTATCAGTGATCAGTGCGCCGCTTTTGTTGCGTGGCTGCTGCGTAGGATCTACGTGCGCGGCCGCAAGCACCTCATTATCTTTATCAGTCCCAAGTCTGGGCGTGGGCTTGGTGAGCACGTGTTTGATAAGCAGATCAAGCCGCTTCTTCACTTCTCTCGGCACAGTATTGAGGTGCGCGTGACAACCCGCCCGCATGACTGCGAGGACTACATTGCAGATCTCAGGAACGCCTTGGACAGCAGCTGTGTGGTGGCTGCCGCGGGCGGAGATGGCATGGCGCACGAGGTAGCAAATGGACTGCACCGAAGAAAAGCAGCCATTATTCACGCACTCCGCGCGCAAGCCCAGATGGATGAGCTTGAGAAACAGCAGCAGCAGCAGCATAGCCATGCCGCATCCGCGTCGCCACCGGCCGCGCAGAACGTGACGGTGGAGGCAGTGTCAAACACTGAGAGCGATACCACCAGGAAGAAGCCGGTGACAACGTCGAGCAGAACTATTGGGGACACCACCGCAGATGCTACAAGCGTTGTCACCGGCACAGATGGCGATACCCGGCTGCACGATCCTTTTGACGGGACTTCACTTCACATTCATAACAGCACGCAGCCCACCACTTCAAGCAGCCGGTTTAGTACATGGGACACTGTGCTACCTATTGCGGCGACGATTCCTACTGGTAGTGCGTGTGGTCTGGCCAAAAGTCTCGGAGTGCTTTCCGCCACTTCCGCTGCTCTAGCACTGGTGCACCTGTATGCGTGTCACATGGATCTCCTACGCATGCGTTTTACACCTAACCAGGATATGGAGGACTTCCAGCGCGGTACCCTCAGTATAGGGAAGCTGCGCACTCTGGATCACAAGTTTGGCGCTTACTGCAGTGAGCGTCAGCGTAGTCGCCCCAACAGCGGTACTAACGGCAGAGCATCACCTTGTAGAGCTACGCCGCCAGAGGCTGCCGCTGCTGCGCGCGTATCAAAGTCTGCGTCAGCGGATAGGACGACGTTGTCTCTGTCGTCCAGCCAGGCTCCCTTGAGCCCCTTTGCCAAGGATGGGAAGCCTCACTTTTCAAGTGCCATTTCTATGCACATCGGTGCTCCTGACATGTCCGAGAGGGTGGCCTTCATGTCCCTCTCGTTTGGGGCCGCTAATGATATCGACCATGGATCAGAGCACCTGCGCTGGATGGGAAATGCACGTTTCGCGCTCTATGGTGGCTACGCGATTCTCAAGGGGTTGAGGGCGTACAGAGGCATGATCCGCTATCTGCCCTGGGAGAGCAAAGAAGGTGTACGCCTGGAGAAAATCCACAGCGGTGACAAGATGCCGGCAGACGAGGAGTTTTTGCCCTGTACTATGCGCGACGATTGCCCACATTGTCTCAAGTATGTGCCTGTTGATCACCTCGCCGAGGCGTCAGCGGTCTTGAACAAGCTCAATCACGCTCGTATTACTTCCAACGGCGATAGCTACGACAGCAGCAGGCGGCATAATCAGCAACAGCAGCAGAGCGATCTGGATCGGCTGGCGAAGCTCAGCGATGGCGCTATGCTGGAGGAGGATGAGGTCGATTTTGACGATCCGGAGCTGCCGTGGGTGACCATCCGTGGGGACTTCTACAGTCTTCTCATCTGTAATATCCGTGACGTGGCGCAGGATATGGTCATGGCCCCACTCGCGCATCTCACGGATGGCGCGATGGACATTGTGTTTGCGCGTATTGACCCGGCGACTGGCAAAGGTGGGCGTAAGGAGTTTATTCAGTTCTTTAATGCACTTGAGAAGGGAACTCATGTGAACTATCCCTTCTGCAACTACGTGAAGGCTCGCGCGGTGGAGGTGAAGGTGGACGGTGGCATCTCCATGTCAGATGGTGAGATGATGCCGCTTAGTTCTGTACGCATGACGAAGTTGCGCACCAGCATTCAATATGTCCGCTCACAGTAGTACTTGCGTGCGAGCACATATTTCTGCAAAAGTGGAAAGAGAGAAGGAAGGTTGTATGAGAGAGAGAGAGATAGAGAGAGGGAAGAAATAAGCGACACGGTTCTCTTGTTGACATCACTGTATATATATATATATATGTATATCATTTTGTGTTTAGTGCAAGCGGAAAACTTTTTTTTTGCTTAAAGTAGAGCAAAAATAAAAAGGAGGAAAACAAAAGAAATGAAGAAGAGAGGAAATTGATGAATGTGTGGCACAACTCTTCAATCGCAAATGCAGCAGTGATTCTTTGTGCTGTTGCCTCTGTTATGACTGGTAAGAGCTGTGGGGGGTGCTCATTTCTGCGCACGCGCTTAATGTGTGAAGCCTTGCCTTTTTTTTCTTTCGTCTTGAAATGTGAGTAACTTCGTCAGAGGTACACTATGCACGCGGTGTGGCGAAAAAAAAAGTTTTCTGGCAGTGCAGATGCTTCTTTTTTTTTGTTTGTTTGTTTTGTTTCTTTTTGTTGTTGAAATTTTTATTTTTTTTCTTCAAATATAAATGAAGATTTATACAACGGTGCGAGACCCTTCCAGTGTGCATGATGACATCACGTAAAAAGAACGAAGCCATCAATATAGTTGTTCGTACGTCGTGAAGAAATGCAAACGAGGATAACTATAGAGATATTGCCGCTAAGATAAAAAAAAAGTATTGAGTATTGGGTCGTGTATGAAAAGCTCACAGTCATGCTGTGCGTTCTTCTACCCTGTTATATATTCTTTCTATACATAATGACAAATCAATTCTGCGAAGAGAAGAGAGATGAAAAAGAGAATAGCATTAATGTGGGCGTACCTCCTCCTATATATGCGTACCATTAGAAGCGGTTTTTTTTTCTTCTACTTTTACTATCATTATTAGGAACCTGGTCTGTGTTTCTTGCGGCGTGTATATATATATATATATGTGTGTGTGAAAGAGAGTGAGCGCATGTGCACGCTGTGATGCTTCAAACTGTTTTTTTTTCTCTCTAAAAAGATGATGAGCTGCTATGGCTAGCGCGCTGCCATTTACTACTGTTTTTTTTTTTTTCTTCTGCTACCAAGTGACCTCGGTTGCAGTTTTTTTTTACATGAGAGCA
>JASANZ010002053.1:0-39885 GCA_030849805.1 Sergeia podlipaevii | reverse complement strand
GAGGGGGAGGGAGGAGGGAGGGATAGATGTTAGTTTTTGTTTGGTTTGTTGAATGGGCATGTAGATAAACATTTGTGCTATACATAGAATTTTTCGCTTGTAAATCATCGAAAAGAAAGGAGAAATGGTACGGCGAAAAGCAACGAGAAAAAAAAAATATAAAGGAGGACACGCCTGTATCTGACAAAATATCATCGCAGAAACAATGAGTGCTTTCTTTCAACATTTCGTTTTTTTTTTTCCATTTTTCTTGTGTGTTTACACTTCCCACACGGAAGAAAATCTATACATACGCATATATATATATGTAGCATTTTTGCATTTTTGCATTTTTTGTTTAGCTTCTGACGGTTTCAATGGATGACTATTTGTTGCCTTGACCATATTGCAAATTAGCACACACGCTGCGTATAGATTTGTGCAAGTACACTTCCCAGCTTTTATTTTTTTATTTATTTTTGCCTTTTTGACGTTCATTGCAATGTTTGTTAGTAGTGTTTATCGTATATCATTTCTCTTTTTTTTTTTTTTGCCTTTAGTTTTCATACGTATACGTACACCAAAAGGATATTATTGTCTTTTTTTTTTGTTATCAACTAATATTCCTATCTCTTTTTGTATGTATACAAGCAGCGACGACGAAGATTGCTCCGTGCGGAGCTTTAAGGTTGCAAAGACTCCGGTTGCATTAGAGCCGCAGTCCCATCCTAACGGTTCTGAAAGCACTTCTCATTCTGAACACGTCTCCCCTGTCACCGAGAGCGAGGGGACTGTAGCAGTGCCAGACATGGAGTGGCGCGACATGCCTGAGAGCTACCTTGAGCGCTGCGCTGTGCTGGTTGACATAATGCCACTGGCAGATCCAGAGTTCTTTGAAAGTCGCACCACAGCACCGGTGGAGGGCAAATTCGTTGTGGTGCGCTATCCGTTTTGTGGTCTTGATGCCAACACGGTACAGTCCAACAGGTTCGTATTCCAGCCTACCGTGAAAGCGCTCAACATGACGGCGAAGGATAAGAAACTTTTGATCGGCGGCATCGTGACGCGCGTGCGCGAAAAACATGGTGTGCCGCCGTATCTTGTTGGCATTCACAATGAAAAGAGAGGGCCGTTGCGCACCTACGAGGATCGACTCAGGCTTGTGTCTGTTCAGCCAGCATGTGCCTCGCTGGTATTGTGCTCAGATAAAAAGAGAGAGGAGCTTATACAGGTGTTAAATACTGTGATTGCTCAGGCAGTGGCCAACTGTGGTGACAGTGACGAAGACAAGGGGGATGGATTGGCTAACGCGCGTGGAAGCGGCGATGCCAGTTTGAGCGGCAGTGATGACACACGTCAGTGCGAGAAGGCCATTGCTTTTTTAACCACCCATGATCGCCAGGATGATGTGCGTTTCCTACTTTCTCGACTAGGTCCTGTGTTCGGTGTTCAACTGCCAAAGTATCGTGTGTTCACGCTAGATGAAGTTCTTGGCAAGGGGTGGGCGGGGTTGATGCCGCACTTTATGGACAGAATGAAAGGTTCTGCACGCTGTCCTTTTCATCGTGTGGTGTCGGAGACCGAGGGCGGAGCCATCCACTGCTGCAATGAGACAGTAGAGGCAATCCATGCGGTGGTCCAGTACGCCGCCAGAGCGCTCGCAGAAAGCGAGGGCATATTACAAACAGAATGAAAAATCAGCAACAACAGGAAATCACACATCTTTTTTTTTGTGTTTCTATGACAAATTGTTGATTTTTTTTTTCTTTGAAGAACGTTCACACTGCGTTTTTTTTTTTTTTTTGCCTTTCATGCCAGAAGTGTGTATGAACTTGTATACATTATCTCTCTCCGTCTCCTTTCTTTTTTCTTTTTTCTTTTGGTTCGGAAACAACAACAAAGCATAGTCTAGTCGTCTTCTTTTTATATATAGCCGTTTTTTATTTATTTTGTTGCTTGTTAGTTTTTGGTAAAGAAAAAGAAGAAAGACATGCAGCAGCAACAGCAGCCATATGGTGTACAGCTTGTGCGGCCCGCATATCGAGCTACTGAGGAGCAGTTTGGTGTGTTCGTTCGTGGTCTGACAGCCGTATTGAACCAGTGGACTGCCCTTCACCTTGTTGCTCAGCACTGCGACCCAAATGCCTTTCCCACTCTTCACCGTGACCTCATTGATTGGCACCAGCGCGATGGCGAAGTGTACGCGGATGATCTACAGTTGTTTTTTGAGGACTTCTTTGGATCTGCGCGCTCTGTGATCATGGAGGATGACAGCCCGGAGGAGGTTTCTGTGCTGCTGCACGACATGTACTGCCGCTGCTGCCAGAATGACTTTACCAAAGTTGAGCAGTTCGTCAGGTCGGAGGCGTTCTACCGCCAGAGCAACCCACTCGCGCTCTGCGTGAACGGGGGTACGTCAATGGAAGGCGAGGGAGAGGATTTTGCGCTAGGGTTGAGCGGCAACTACGCCTCCCTGGATGAGGCGGCCGCGGCTGATGTTGGTGATGCCGAGGAAGGTGAGGAAGAGGAGGCTGAGGTGCAACGGCAACAGCAGCAGCAGCCCAAGGTGTACAGGAAGAAGAAGAACGCGTATAAGAAGTCTAGCGATGGCTGGAATTATATCGTTTAGGAAGCGGCGCCTACACTTGCCGCAGCATCCTCATTCTTTCTCACCAGCATCTGTGTGCCCTTTTTTTAATTCTCTCTTTTCTCTCGTATAAAAGTCATTTAAAATCCCTTTTCTTGATTTTTGCTTGAGTAGCATATAAGCACGAATAAACAATATAATTACTAACTTTTTTTCCACCTAGCAAATGAAGATAATAACAAGAATTTTTTCCTATAATTGTTTCGACATGTTTTTCATTTACCTTGCATGTGCATGTATGACCTTTGGAGAGGCAGTCATAAATGTACCATATCACTGAGAACTGAACGATTGCTACAAGTTATGTGTATGAGGCATCTTCTAAATTATATATTTCTTCTCATTTTTTTTTTTTATAGCTCGAAGTTTTTTTTAATAGCGATTGCAGTAGTAGCAGAACATCTTCAACTACAGCAAGGAATTAGCATTTACTATCACTTTCATCAGCACAGTAGAGGTGACTTAGTAGGGGAACACTGCTGATATTACCGACTTACCTGTTCTTCTTTTTTTTTTTTTTTTTTAGGTACACAGTACGTTTTTGTTTTCTTTTGTTGTGCTCTGCAAAGAAAAAAAAAAGAAACTGAAACACTTTTTGGTTGAGAGGATGCTTCGTTTTGGATCCTACGCTGCCCGTCTCTCGGCGGCTGCCAGCGGGTGTTACGCTGCTCGATTCCAGTCTTCCACTGCTGCCGCGTCTTCCACTTCAGCCTCATCCCCAGACGCATCAGCGCGTGACCGCAGCTTTGTTGGCGGCACCCGATACTTCAGATCCCCACGTGAGCTGCCCAAGTTTGAGATCTTCGATGTCCGCGACAATCCCGCCCTTGGGTCTATGACGCGCGTGGCGGTAGACCGCAAGCAGCTCCTAGTTTCTCAGCACCCGCAGCTAGGCCCTCGGAAGATGGATCCCAACGACATGACTCCCCAGTTCGACAGCGATCGGCGCGTGGCGCTGCGCATGCGTCACATGGACCTCGGCGCATTTGTGGCTGTGGTAGAGCAGCGCATACCGAGTCATCACATGGTGAACAACTCGTACGACCTGACTTTTGAGCGTACCCCGACTGGGTACTCTCTCAAGGGTAAGATTACCCGCGCTGGGTCGCAGACCAAGGAAGAATGGGTGATTCAGTTCGAGCAGCAGTTTGCCGTGGCGCTAGAACACTTCTTGCAAAGTGCGCTCACTGAGAGCTTCGGCTTCCGCGAGTTCCAGGACGCCACGCAGAACCGTTACCAGGGCAATAACAACAAGAACAACAACTACGGCCGTGGTGGAGGCCGTGGCAACGGGAACTACAACCAGAGAGGAGGTAGGGGCTCTGGTAACTATAACGGAAACTACTACAACGGGAATCAGGGACGCGGTGGCCAACAGTACTGAGGGGAAAGAAGAAGAAGGGAAGAGAAAAAAAGAACAATGCAGACAGAAAAAAACTTCATCTCAGTGAAGAGGAGAGCGTTGTAGCTGTTGCTGCTGCTAACTTACATATGCGAACCTACAACCACGAAGAATGGAGAAGCTGAAGCGGCAACAGGATGACGTACAGATAAGCGCTTGACAGTGAGAGAGTGGAGAGAGATAGAGGGAGGGAGTTCTGGCATTATTCTTCTACAGTATGTGGTGATGCAGTTGTTGTAGTATGAAGGAGATATATAAAAAGCAACATTATCTTGCCCCATCTGTTTGATGGGTGTGTACCCAACTGAGGTGCGGCTCTTTCGCTTTTTTTCTTTGTTACTATCTACAATTTTTTGATCTATTTTTGCTTTAGTTTACATCATTTCATAAAAAGGAAGGGAATAGAATTATAGTGCGGCGCTGCTGTTTAGCAAGCCATTTTATCTTTTTTCCTTCAGCCACTGCATTTTGGCTTTTTCCAAGTAAGAATCACTGAGAGAGAGAAAAAAGGATCAGATATTTCAATAGAATATTGAGCAGTGTTAGTGACGGCGGTTGTATTTGGAGACATCACAGGCGAAAACAGCCACTGACTTGCAAATAGATAAGGGCGCACTTTTTTTTTTCAAAAAAAAATTGCCAATAAATATAAGTTGTAAGAGGTATCGCACTACTTTCCTTCTCAGGTACATATTGATCATTTATTTTGCTTAAATTTGAAAACATCAAATACGAAGTACACGCAGAGAAAGATTGTATCTACATCTTATCCACCATGTGGCGCCGTCCTGTGCTCGTTGGCGTTTGCGCCAACACTGTCTATCCGTCTCAAGCGAACTCGACAGGCACACGCTTTAGTACTACAGCGCTCACTCTCTCCACACGAGGCATTTTCACACGAGAGCACCGCTCTCCTATCGTAATTGAAGATGCCACAGGTGCGTACCCGGCGACTCTCCAGTGGAAATGGAGTTCACGCCATGTGAGCCATCTCGTGCTTGCGCTTCGGCCACCGGATATGGAAGCAACCAACTCCACCGCCGCCGCGCTGTACAACGAGTTTGAGAAAACAGCAGCAACTATCGCGGAGAGATCAGACGAGGATTACATGTTTGGACGATTGTTTTTGCGTCCCTACAATGTCGGCCAGCTTCTTGCGGTGCTGCAAGGATGGACTGACACTGCCTCTATTGAGCGCGAGCACACCACGCTGAAGCTTATTCCCGTCCCAGTGGTGACAACACCTGCGAGCAGTGCGGCAGCAGCAGCAGCAGCAACGACGAAGCAGGTTCTTATGAAAAACAGCAAGGGTAAGATTATCAAGAAGACTAAGGTGAGCGAACAGGCGGTGGTGACGACGTCTAACACACTGCCTCTTTCAAAGTTCCTTCTTTCTGGAACTTTTACCACCAAATCCTTTGCGCAGGGCTTTAGCGAGCCCAAACAGGAGCAGCAGGAAGGTGATGGCGTGAGCAATAGCACTGGAGACTCTTGGGAGGAAGACGTGGGTGCCCTAGAGTCTGTCTATAACCTTGAAGATAGACGCTCCGTTCGTCTTGATCTCACCGATGCAGAGCTCGTTCTCTTGACCAACCATCTTGAAAGCGTGCTGCGTGACATGTTTGGCATGGAGCATCGCGCTCACCGTGAGATGACTGAGCGTATGTTGGATCGTCAGCGGAAGTATCTGGAGCATAGGACTCACTCAGATCTTCGTGGTAGCAGGAGCCACGGTGGTGATCGTGCTGGGTACCGCAGTAGTGGCAGTCGCGGCGCCAGAAGCAACATCGACAGCACTCAGCCTACAGGCACTGCCCAGTACCGTAGCCAGATGCCATCAGGTGCAGCAGCAGCGGCGGAGTATAGATCGACTCCTACTCCTCCTGCTGCTGCATCTTCTCCTATCTCTATCGAAGCCTTTGATGTGGCTGGGTCCAGGGTTGGGGTAGCGGCAGCGACGGCCGCGGTGAAGTCAAGCGGGGCTGGCCCCTACACCTTTAAGTCTACAGCGGCACAAGAAATGGAGGATGCGGATCAGCAGGAGGAGGAGAGCGACGTGGAGGAACTCGAAGTGACTGAGGTCCGCGAGGCTACTGCTAATACTGTGGCTGCTGATGCCACATGCGAGGAGGAGATTGAAGAACTCGAGGAGGAGCTCGAAGAGATTGAAGAAGTTGAGGAGGAACTTGAGGAAAGCGAGAAGGCTAAAGTGGAGGGCATTCCAGAGGCTGCCGAAGGGAAGACGGGGGAGGAGGTCAAAGAAATGAGCGAGGACGCTCTCGTGGAGCTGGAGGAATTGGAAGAGTTGGAGGAGATGCAGGAGGCAGACGCGGATGAGGAGGAGGTGGTGGTGACGGAAGTCAAGCAAATCATTGTGGATAGCCCCAACGATGCCGTGGAGGACGAGCTGGAGGAATTTGAGGAACTGGAGGAGTTGGAGGAGCTGGAAGAGCTGGAGGAGCTCGAGGAGCTCGAGGAAGCCCAAGACGCCAAGCTTGAGGAGAAGGCCAAGGAGCACAATGGTGCGGTAGAAGAAGAAGCGGACGAGGAGGAGGTTGTCGAAGAGGTGGAGGAGATGGAGGAAGTCGAGGAGGAGGAGGAGGCCAACACTTCTGCATCTTTTGCTACCATTTCAGCCCCCACTAACGCCGCTTCCATGCAGTCGGTGAACCGAGTACTGAACGTCTCCATAGCGACTGGGGTGGCATCTATCGCTGGGGGCGTCATCGCGTCTTCTCGCGGCTCACGAACCACCACGAGCGCCGTCCATATGAGGAACGAAGACGGCACAGGCACTGTGTACGCAAAACAGCAAACGGTACAGTTCAACGCTAGCGACGATAAGGTCAATAGTTATGATGCGGCTCGGCCACGCACAATGGAAGCAACTGTCTCAGCAGCACCTGTGATCGAGGTAACCGCGAAGACATTTATTCCAGTGAAGAAAGCAACTGTGGCGCCTACCCCTATCAAGATGTCTAAGAAGGGACGTAAGTCGCCCCACAAGAGGCGTGGAGGACTTGGAAAGCGTCGCGTTGCTAAGAGTGGCAAGAAGAAGAAGATAAAGAGCTCGCTCAAGACGAAGGGAGGGGAGGGGGGAGCGATGAAGAAGTAGGCGCTTTTTCGTATCGTTAATTCTTTCTCTCTTTTACAATTCCTACTGATATAGTATATTAATGTTATTATTTTCTTCTTGGCGCAGTTGCGAGAAAAAGAGGAATTTTATTTATTATTTATTATTATTGCAGTATAATGCTTCAAAGAGGAGCATGACCCCTACAATCCCCTTGTTGCCTCTTCGATTATATGCGGGTATTGAGCTGCGCGTCAAAAAGCCTTTGTTTGTTCTGCATACCACACACACGGGAAGCAAGCTGCGTATGCTATTGCCTTACAAGTCAAAAAAAAAAAGCATGTGCGCATGACACTCATAGGCATGTGCTGCTGCGCTCAACGAAAGTTAAGTGGGGCAGATGTTAATGTACACTCTTCATCTCTTATGGTTTGCCTTTTAGCTGTTCGGTTAACTTGCCTCACACCAACCGGTCGTTTTCTCATCTCTCTGTTCTCCTTCCATTGATATTTGCGTAGTGTATTCACCATACCATCATATCGTCAAACACCTGAAGGAGCTTTTTTACGAAGGTAACCCCACTTTTTTTTGAAAATAAAATATTTTTCTATATTCATTATTCCTCAAGGCACTATGTCTGATTCTGTGTCTGTGCCTAAGTTGGCGTTGCTGTGGTTCATTGTCGTTACTCCTATCGTGCTGGTTGACGGCTTGTACGTACTCGCACGCGCACCTGCTGGCAGCTTTGACACCACCAACGCTCTTGCAGATATCTTTCCGTTCAAGTACTGGGCGATATACGAGAAGTATGATCGTCGCTACGCCTCTAATGACGACGCTTTTGTCATCGCGCAGACCTGGTTGAACGTGGTGGAGGTTGCACTTGGCATCTGCGTTCTTGTTCTTGCCCTGTGCAGGACGTGCCGGAAGGCGGTCCAAATGTCGATCGTCGTATGCATGATGACGTTCTACAAAACCGTCATGTACTTCCTCATGGAGGAGATGGACGGCGGAAAGTTCACGGGCCACAACACCCCTGCTGAGAAGGTTCTCTTTGTGATCATCCCCTCTTCCTTCTGGTTGCTGTTTCCTGCCATTATCATCTATCAGTGCTTCAGCGCTCTCTCCGCTGGTGCTGAGCAGCACAAGTATCCGAGAAAGGACAAGCAAAACAAGAAGGGGCAAAACAACAGCAGCAGCAGCAGCAGCAACAACAGCAGCAACAATAATAGCAACAACAACAATAACAATAACAATAACAATAACAACAACAACAACAACAGGAGGAGGAGGTAGGTGGAGCATTAGCAACTGAGAAGCAAAGAGGGGGAAGAAGGGAGGAGAGGAGAGAAACTTGTTGATTGGGCACCTTTGTGCCAATCTTCTTCCTTTTCTTTTTCTCTTTTTTATTTTGGAGTCTCGGTATATGGCAATTTACGTAGTTGACCTATTTTCTTGTATCACCTTTGCACGTGCGTATGCATATATGTTGAGGTGCTTAAACCATTATTAATCAATCAAAAGGGAAGAAGTAGCTTTAGCTCCTTCGCTATTTTCTCCCCCATTCATTCTGTTTGGCCTTTTCATCCTTGATTTGCCAGTGTGCTTTTTTTTTTTTACATACCACCACTTGGTGCTTATGATGCCATGGTTACGACACAAATTTTTTTTCTTCTGTTGGTTGTAGATATTTCTCCGTTTTTGCTTCTTTTTTTTTTTTTTAATTGTAAAGGGTATCACAGTCTACGCAAGTTCTCGAAACTTGCTACGCCAAACGTATATACTTTTGTTACTGTTGGTGTTAAAGAGGCTGTACAGTCATCGAAGGTACCATTTTTTTTCTTGTTGCTTAAAACAGATCTGCACTTTCGTGTGCCATACCACACGGTTCTTGAACCGACTTTTTTTCACTTTTTATTTTCTTTTCTTCTTAGTTTGGGAAGGGGAAAGAGGCATCAACAGGATTTACAAGCCTCTTCAATATATATATATATATATTTCTTACAGAAGATATCCCAATTTACAAGAGAAGGAGAAAAAATAGCACAGTTTTTTTTAACTGACAGCGCATTGTAGTAGCACTATAGCTGTCTTACAACGGGCTGCTACTACCATAGCTACAGAGTTATATATATATATATAAGCAAAGAAAGACTTTTCTCAAAGTTTATTTTTTTCCTTGTTATTATTGTATTTTATTTATTTAAGGTCGTCAAGGACAGATTAGAAAAAAAAAAAGAGAAACAAGACACTCAGCGCAACAGCGGGCATCCACGGGTTTTACGCACACGCACCAAAAACCGTCAGTTTTGTTTCCGCACCAAATAAAAGAGAACGCGGGAAAAAAGAAAAACATATATATAGGCTTCTAAAGTTTTTTTTTCTTCCTCACTGAACAGAAAGAGAAGGATTTATTTTTTGCTTTGCTTATATATATATATATATATATATAGTGCGGTGCAAACTTTTTCTTTTCAAAGCTTTTTCTCGATACTAGAGTAAAGTAGATTTGTACCTCTTCGTGCTTACATATATATATATATTGTTTTTTTTTTCTCCACAAATTTGTACGTTCACGCGGATCCACCACTTTTGTTTCGTGTATACTCGTTTCACTTGTGGTATCACTTCTGCACGTTCGACAGCCACTCGCGCATCCACGTGTATATATTTGTGCACGGTCCCTCCCTCCAACAGGACCGATATTAAAAACAAAGTGTTAGAGAGAGAGAGAGAAAAAAAAAAAGGAAGAAACACTCACGTCAAAGCAAACAAATAAACAAGCAAACTCCTTCTCAAAAAAGAGGTAATAGACATGCGTCGCTTGTCTGCAAATGTGAATGCAAGTTGCACTGCAGCCCGTGTTTTTCGCGGTAGCACCCAGATGATAACGCCCATCTCTGCCTCGACGCTGACGTCCTCTTCAGCGCTGTATTCAGCATCTTTCACTGTAGGAGGAGGTGGTGGTGCGAGCGGTGTGGCCGCCACCTCTTCTGGCGCTTCTAGCTATATCCACTCTTCGCCTTCATATAGCGCAATGAGCAGCAGCTGCAAGAAGGCGACTCGCTCAAGTTGTGCGACCGAAAGCGCAGACGGTAGCACCAGCAGCACTATCCGAGGCACTCGCCAGCGTCGGCGTGGGGCGAGCATGATGCCCCTGTCTACCACTTCTGGCAGCTGCATACCACGTGCTGCAATGATGAACGGCAGTGTGGTTACCTCGAGTGCAACACGCACACCTACGACCACTAGCGCTGCAATGGGTAGCTGCGATGCCAATGGTACAACCGCCGCCGCCGCCGCCGCCGCAGGAGTAGTCGGACCGGCTTGCTCTCCTCGCTCTGTACGCCGCCGCTCTCCTGCGGAAAAGCGGCGCAGGGCGAATGGACGAAAGAAGACCACCGCTTTTGCAGACATTTTGGAGAGCGCGGAGACTGAGGCTTCCGAGGTGGCTGCAAGTTCAACGGCGACAGTGAAGCCTAGAAAGCCGTCGAAGACTCAGAAGGAGGCGTCTGGACAGGTGAGCAAGGATGTACACCAGACGGCGTGCTCCAGCATAGGCTCATTGCCTACTTCACCTGTTGTCACTACCACGAAGCACACAGGCACGGAACTGAGGGACCATCTCACTGTGTCTGCACTCCTGCAGCGCCTTTACGAACTTGGCAAGGTCTGTGCCACCTCCCTTCTTGGCGTGCCGAATCATCGCGGTAACTCTCGCCAACGACAGCGTGAGCGACTGCTAGCGCTTGCTATTCAGCAGAGCTCCTTTGAGGCCTACGCGAACCTTAGCACCGAAATGGAGCAGCTGTATGCAGACAAACTGAGCGGCAACTACCGGGATGTCAACTTTCTGCGCTTGTACGCGCGCGTGCTTATTAATGAGGGGACGTTCTGCCTTGTCAACTTTGAGTCCCATCGCGCAATCGAGCTGCTTCAGCAGGCTATTTCGATGACTTATGAGATGTACGCGGCTGCGGCGCAAACAGATGGAAACCACAAGCGCAACATGGAGCTCTGTGGCTTGACTGCCGCAGGTGATGCTGGCGCACTACCCGCAATGTTGTTGCTGCAAGGTACCCCTGATAGCAGAGAATCAGCCGAGGCAGCCTGCGCGTACGCTCGTGTACTGCTTGGGACTGCGTACAGCTGCGAGGCTCAACACTGGGAGGCAGCGCGGCAGCTGCAAGCCGCTGCAGATGTGCTCGCCCGCTACCCGCTTGGGCTGCGTCCTCAACTCTGCCCTGGTCCACACGGTGCCCAGCAACTGTCACCAGATTTTTTAGCGGAAGAGGTGTGTGTATTTTCAGCAAATAAATCACGTGTGGAGGCTGCGATTTCTCAGGGAAGGGCTCAACTACTGTTGATGCAGTCACAAGTGGCGCAGAAGGAGCGCGAGCTGGGGGCCCAGCTGGCCTTGGCGAGGCTCTACAGAGAAGCAAGGCAATACCGCGAGAGCCAAGCACGCTATGAGGTGTACATTGACGGTCTTGTGTTGGCCTCGCTGGAAGACAAGCAGTTCGTCGCACTGGAGCTGGGCCGCATGCTCTGCTTCGAGGCTGGAAAGCCAGACGCGGGGCTTGTCTACCTGGAGGCCGCGGGTGAGATGCTGTGCGAGGACGCAGAGGAGTTCCTTGCAGCTCAAGAAGTTGCTGCCAGTGTCGCCTCAGCGTCCGCTGCTATGGCTGAGAGTGGCGATGCAGATGCCGAGGCAGGCACGACAGCACGGCGCTCGAGTACTGCAGATAGCAACCACGACGCGCTCGCCAGAAGCGTATGCGTGCGAGCTGCATGCGCGCTTCTCGACACCGCGATTGTGCTCCACGATATGGGGAAAACCGGAAAGGCACTAGGCCTGTTAGAGGAGTCGCTCTCGCTGCTTCAGCGTGCTGGACTGGAATCGACGAGCGCGTGGATACGGTTGCAGTACGCAGACATGCTCGCTGCCTCTTCTTTTGTTGACCGTGCTATTGCCCAATACGACGAGGCTGCGGAGGTGCTGCGAGATCTTATGAACACTGTAGTAGCGACAAACGGTGACGATGGTGCTGACGCTGTGATGGGCACCGCTAAGGGGACCAGCAAGAATGATCAGTTTGCTGCCCTCTGGCGTGTGAAGCAATTTGGCAGATGCCAACGAACAGTTATGCTACATGTGTCCGAGGCCGAGGCACATCTTGCGTTCTGTCTTCAGACTTACGTTGGCGATTACCGTCGTGCAATGCGGCACTACGAAAAGGTTTTTGCACACACAGTAGGCTCACGCCGTGGTGGCGGTGATGACGGTCGACGCGCTGGTGCTGCCGAGGATAAAGAAAATTTGACAGAGACCGCGAAAGTGCGCTCTGAGGACGCTGACCAGCAGCATCAGCAGCAGCAGCAGCACACGAGCACCAGTGGCGAGGCCGCTGTGACGGCCGTGGAGGGGTGGCGCTGTCGTGTGACAACGCACTCGCATAACGACGTTGTCGGGTCCGGGCTAGTAAACCCCGACACGGTGCACTGGGCTCTGTCTAACTATGTGGCGTGTGCGGAGAGAATTGGGGACTGGCCAGCCGCGGTCGGCGCGCAGGAGCATTTGATGCAGATCGAATCCAGCGTTGGTGTATCTGCTGCCGACATGATCCCATCCTACCTGAAGCTCGCGGAGCTGTTCAATCACTCTGGTGACCTCGAAAACGAGCTTTCCCTCTACTTTCACCTCTTCTTTCTGCCCGAGGGGGTCATGCCTACTGTGACTCAGGTGTTGGTGGCGCAAGGATTTGCCAAGTGCTGCTACTTGCTGGGGGATCAACGCATGGGTGCCATCCTCATTAATTCGGTGCAGCGCGTTGGTGGCGACTACGACCCCCTCACCATTGTGGACTACGCGCTCCGGCTTTCGCGACTGAGCCCTACACAGCTGCGAGCGGGCATTGAGTCTATTGCCAATGTGTTTTTGCGCGCGGCGCGTCTGACAGTTGCCAGCCGAGCTGTAGACGCCGCTGATGGAAGGCCTTCGGATGGAACACAGGAGCTAAGCACACTCATCGCGCTTAACCGCGGTGCCTTCTTTTTTCAGCACAACGGCTTTACCAAGGAGGCGGAGGATTTGTACTATACTGCACTTTCTATTGCAGACGAATACGACGCCAAGACGGCCGTCGCTGCGTGTGCTTCATCCACAACGTTATCTACTTCTGCCTCTGGAGAGGGGGCAAAGGTCGAGGGAGCGCAGATGTCCAGCGAAGTTGCTGTACCGTCATTGGCTCAGGTTGGAGCACCAGTGTCGGAGTATAACCGGGAGTTTAGTGTTTTGCTCGCGAACTACGCTACGCTTATATCACAGTCGAACCGCAGTGCAGCTCAACAGATGTATGAGCGGGCGGCTGACTTGAATCCGGAATGCCGCACGATTGCTGAGGTGGTGGCTGACTTCTTCGTTCAATCTGGCAATTACGCCAAGGGCTCCGCTTACATGCGTCGTGTGATGGCTGTGAATCCCGAAGTAGGCGTTGACATGCACACAAAGATTGCGCACCTCGGGGTTGGGCCTGCGTGGGCCGGCATGACATACGAAGGCAGACTGGAGGTGATGGAACACTTGCTCTTGGGCCTCGGCATTGCAAAGACGCGACTGCCTGCTTGGGATGATGACAAGGAGGGTGACACGGCGATGGATGCCCAAGCGTTTGAGGTGCACATGAGCAAGTTGCGTCCGCTTCTTCTCGATGGCGTGGCCACGTCACGTAGCAGCGACGCGGTCAGCCTTGCGACCTTCATTGTTCAGACCAAGTTCAGCTACCCCAGATTGCTGAACGACATGTACAAGCACGCTGTGCGTGACTACCCCGGGTGCGCTGCGATTCTCGTCAACTACGCTAAGATGTGCTGCGACATGGGATGCACCGAGCTGGCTCGCAAGTACTACGCAAAGGCCTACGCACTTGAGGGCGGCGACTTCTGCCGAACGCAGTGGTACTCTAGCTTTTTGTACTGCTCCTTCAAGGATCAGCAAGGCTGGTGTGGAGAGGCACTCTATCGGTATCACCTAGAGCGCAACCCCAACTCAGCAGAGGCGTGCGCGCACTACGCGAACTACTTGGCTTGTGTGATGCCAAGCCCCATCGTGACGGAGCGCTACTTCGAGAAGGCACTCACGCTGGACCCCAAGAGCGAGGTCACCTACTGCTTTTATGCCGACTTTGTCTGGGCCGCTGCGGATAGCCAGTCTGCGCACGCCGATACATGGGTGAAGTCACAGATATTTGACAAGGCAGAGCGCCTCTTTAGTGAACTCACGCGTCTGTCACCGGAGAATGCGCATGCCTGGCACCGACTTGGGTCCTTCTACGCTAGTCGCACCAACCGCTTTGAGGATGCCATCACCGCGCTGCAGAAGGCACACCGCCTAGCGCCGGAAAACTTGGACATCTTGCGTAAGATGTGTGCTGTTCTTGTCGAGGAGTGCGTGCGTGCAATGAAAGAGGAGCAGGACAGCGCTGGACGTATTGCCAAGCAGGGCATGGCGGCGGCAACGGCGACCCCAAAGATGTCGAAGAGGATCGAGGCGATTGCGGAGGGAGCCCAGCAGGCCTTTGAGGCTGCGCTGCGTGTGGCACCTTCCTCTACGCAGACCTTGGAGGAGTATGCTGTGTTTGCTGCCAAGGTTCTGCATGACCCGAAGTTGGCCTCTGAGCTCTGGGGTCGCTTGCGTCGGCTAGGAGATGAACAGAAAGAGTGATGATAGAGTGTTTCTCTTCTCTCGTGATTCTTGCTTTTTTCTTTTCTTCTTTTTGAAAGAAATGATTCTTTTTTGAAAGGAGTTCATATATAAATATATATGTCTATATATATATATTGACCTTTGGTATGCAAGTGTGTTGGGTAGTACTTGCTGTTTTTTTTTATATATATATAACCATGTAGCTTTGCCCACTCGTTGCTGTTGCTTTCTTTTATTATCTTTTTTCTTGCGGCCACAATTTCTTTTTTCTTTTCTTTCTTTACTTAAGTAAGCAATAAAATGCTTGACTCCTTTATTTTTTTTCTCTTGATGATTTCTATTTATGATAACTTGTACCTCCCGTTTTGTGTACCATCGCTTTTTTTCTGTCAGAACAACAACAACAAAAAAAAAGCATTCTTGATATATATATATATATATTTGTTATCTTGGAGCTTTGAGAAGTGCTCGTTTGTTGGAGTAGCCTCCCTCTGTTGACGCTTTTTTCTTTTAACATTTGTGCTTTGCTCGTTTGACAAACGTTCTATATGCCCTTTTTTTCTATTTCTTTTTTTTTCTATGAACATTGACTTACGTTTCTTTAGATTGATAGAAGGAAAAAAGAAACTTTCTGCGGCATCTTTAGGGAATCCTGCATTTCTCAGAGCGCAGCTGAGAGGAAGCTACCGTCGTCAACTTTAATAGTCCTTTTTTTTTGTTGTTATCTATTCATTTGTACATTCCTCATTTTTAGAAAACAAGCAAAGTGGGAAAGTATAGTAGCACACATATTGCTATTTGCGTTGCTCATTCACGTACCTGATACATAAAACGTCAATTTACCAAAGGAAAAAAAAGACGTTTAATATAGAGATTGCAAATGTTGTATTGCAGAGAAGCTTCAATGAGGTGGTGTTTAGGTCGGTACGGTGAGGCGGCGCTGGCGATGCTGTTATGCGTGGTGTTGCTGCTCTCGTCATGCGCGCAAGGATTTCCGTTGACTGAGATTGTTTCTGTCAAAGGCTGCACAGACGCCACCACCACCCCATTTTACAAGACTACTGCCTGCTTCAAAGATGCTCCCGTAGATGGCACCCCTATTGCGCTGACACTACAGGGCCATAACTTCCCCACGAACGGCGAACTGAAGGTTGAACTGTTTGAAAGCTCACCGCACCCTGATCCGGCGGATGCTTCTCTGCCTTCTGGATTGAGACTATCGTGCGAGGACGTGCAACGCTCGTCATTTTATCCACAGAATGTGGTCACGTGCACCTTGCGCCATCCTCAGAAGGCACTTGCTGGCACCGCCTTTGCTGCGTTACTTGAGCGTCTGGAACAGGCTCCCGTGTGGATGGATGTGCGGCTAGACGTTGTCTCGTCTGCAAGGAACGAGGAGGAGGAGGAAGGGCAGGTAGTGAGAGATGGCAGAAGGACTGTGGCGGTGCTGCGATATGCGGTAGAGATCGATTTGACCTCCTCTGCCACCACTACTACTGCAAATAGCGCCTCTGCTCCAGAGAAGAGAAGTGGCAGCGGTGCAAAGACTACATCGATGCTTGAGCGCTTGTACGCATCTACTCCGGATGGCGCAACTGATGCTTCCACGGAGGATCTGTGGATTGGGCTTGGTATTGGTGGTTTGCGTAGCGAATTGCATACCCTCTTCCGGCGCGTCTTTCTTTCTCGCCTACCATCACTTGCTCATGTCACCGCCACTCTTGGCGTGCAGCACGTCCGTGGTGTGATTCTTTATGGTCCCCCAGGTAATGGCAAGACGCTCATCGCGCGAAGTCTGTTTCGGCTTCTCGGCAGTGATGCAAAGTTGACGATCGTGAATGCGGCGGACGTCCTTTCAAAGTACGTTGGTGAAACTGAGAAGAATATTCGCGATATCTTTGAAGGAATTGAGGTCGGCACCTCTGTTCGTGCGGAGGATGCGGGGGTTGATGTTGAGGGCACACATGCCGCCCCTGAGGCCTCCCGCGAGCCTCCCACAATGAAAAAGGGCTTACACGTGATTGTTATCGATGAGTTTGAGTCACTTTTTCGGCGTCGCGGCCACTCCCGTGACGAAAGCTCCGCCAAGGCAGTGTACGACGGGGTGACGAACATGTTGCTTTCTCTAATGGATGGTGTCCATACTCGCAATGATCTTCTTGTGATTGGCCTTACAAACCGCTTTGATTCGATTGATGATGCCCTGCTGCGTCCAGGTAGGTTTGAAGTAGTGGTGGAAATACCCGCGCCGGATGTGGCGGCCCGCGAGGATATTTTTTTTATTCACACAGATAAACTGCGACGGAACGGGTTCTTGTCCTCTGAGGTTCGGCTGCGCGAGCTGGCCGAGCAGAGCAATGGATTTTCCGGTGCTGATGTCGCCGGCATCACACGTGCCGCCACGAGCTACGCACTGCTAGCGTACCGTGATAGCCTCGGCCTGCAGACTGCCACCACAGCCACCACTACTGCTGCTGCTGCTGCTGCGTGTAGCATGGACAATGTAGGTGGTGTGCCAGCGTGCTCGGGCGAAACAGCTGCGGCGTCATCGTCTTCGAACTTTGATGCGGGGGCAACGGCGCCGGCGCCACAGTTTGAGGTTACCGCGGAGCATCTTTTTCGTGCCATTGCCGATGCACGTGTCAGCAAGCATGAATCTAGCCCTGTACTTCATCTGCCTGTGCTACTAAATCCTCCCACCACTAGCAATGCCAGCGGTCTTTCAATGAGCGGTGACTTGGTCGTTGAGGGTTTTGCCTTTACACACTTTTTGGAAAAGGCGCGCGAAGTGGCCAGCGCAGTAAGTCGCAGCGATCGTCTGTTTGCTGCATCGATTGCAATCACTGGCGTGCCTGGCGTGGGGAAGTCGACGGTGGCGCGGTGGTTGGCAGAACGCATGCCCAAGCCTGATTTCACGAGTATTCGCGTTGTTGACTGCCGTGTGCTGGTAGAGATGAAGGATGGAAACGGTCATGTGGATCAGCTTCGTGAGATACTCAGCGAGGCCTCGCGTCAGACCGGCAGTGTTGTGGTGCTCGATGACTTGGATGTGCTACTTATGCAGCTTCGGTCAAGTGAAAGCACGGCGGTGCGTCGAATGATTCACAATTTTATGTTCACTGAAGATGGGGTTCGACCACGCGTTGGCGGCAGCGGCGACGACGGCAGTAGTGGTGCTGTCATGCGAGAAAACAGAGAGGGCACTGGGATTTACGTGTACCGTGCAGACAGCAGCAGTACTACGGCCGGACATAGCGGCGGCAAGCGTGTGCTTATCATTACGAGCACCACTTTTGGTCGTGTGCGCAACATTCTATTCGATATCCACTTCGACGTCCCTCTCGCGCAGATGAGTATGTCCGCGAAGCTGCTGGCGCACTACGGCTATCTCTCACAGGAAGCTGCTTCTAAAAAAGTTACACTTCGTGATTTGAGTTGGTGCCTACCGCGCAGTATGACGTTTCGCGATTTCATGCGTGCTGCTGAGACCGCGCGGTGGTTAGTTTCCGCTGCTGCGAACACTAAGGAAATAGACGCCTCAGCGACAGAGGGCGAAGGTGCCGGCGAGCGTACCTCTTCATTTGTCACAGAGCTCTGCAACACAGTGGGGCGAATGAACTTGGTAGACGCTTTTAGCGCTCTAAGGAGTGACAATGCTGGCGCGGGCACGGACGGCACGGCAGACGAAACGAATGATGAGGAATACGATCATACTGCTCAGGAAGGCAGCGAAATATTGTGGTGAGGATTGCTTGAAGGGGCCCTTTCTAACCTTAAATATATATACATATATATATGTATGTGTGTGTATGTTATGAGTGAGTGAGTTTTTTTTTTCCTTTTAAGAACATTTTTTGTGGCCGTATATCTACTATTTTGTTGCACTCACATTTGAAAACGTAAAACGTGATGGCACTGATCTTTGTAAGTGCTGTTGCCATTTCTTTCCCTTTTTTTTTGGACCTTCGAACAGAAGGAGAAAGAAGGAAACATCACTAAAAAAAAATTGAATGACACAGCTCATTATGCTGGCTGCCGCATTGTGCAAAAGTATAATGGTGGTTGCTTATTCTTGGACGCAATAGCTTTGAATATCTTCTTTATTAGATTTGATTTTAATTTTTTATTCTACACTTTATGCTCCTCTCCCCTGTAATTTTTTTTTATTTTTTATTATTCTTTTTCCCTCTCTCTTGTTGAACACGATCATGCGGAGGTGAAAGTGTGTTTATATACGTTTCGCGGTCACGTACAGTGCTCGCTAGCATCTTCTACATTATTATTATTATCATTATCATTATTATTTAAATACTCTTTTTTTAATTGCTTAGCCACACTTAAGTCGTCAGCAGTATTATTATATAGGGTGAAGCTGCTATATTATCATTTTGCGTAATCAGAATTTGCTTCTCTACTTGCACTTTTTTTTTGTAGCGTGTTTTTGTGGAGCTTAACAAAAAAAGCTCTCAGAGCAAGTTCAAATCTTTTTTCTTCTTTCTTTATTCTTTGTTTCATTAAGTATATATATCTTGCTTTCTTGATGATGCGTCTTAGCCGTCTTCTGTGTGTAGTACCCACTGCCGCACGTGGCTCCGCTGGCGGCAAGCTTCCTGAGACTCCCAAGTATCGACCCATTTACCTTGATGCCCAGGCCACTTCCTGCTTGGATCCTCGTGTGTTGGACAAGATGATGCCGTACATGACCGAGAAGTACGGCAATCCTCATAGCCGCACTCATGAGTATGGTTGGGACGCCGAGGCAGCAGTGGAGAAGGCACGTGCGCAAGTGGCGGATCTCATTGGAGCGAGCTCCAAGGAGATCTTCTTTACTAGCGGAGCGACAGAGTGCAACAACATCGCCATCAAGGGCGTTGCCAACTATCAGAAGGCAAAGAAGAACCACATCATTACGCTACAGACCGAGCACAAGTGCGTGTTGGATTCGTGCAGGTATTTGGAGATGGAAGGCTTCGAAGTAACCTACATGCCAGTCATGAAGAACGGCATCGTTGATCTTAACGCTCTAGCGGAGGCAATTAGGCCCACGACGTGCTTGGTGTCGTGCATGATGGCGCACAATGAAATTGGTGTGATACAGCCATTCCGTGAAATTGGAGCGTTGTGCCACAGTAAGAAAGCCCTCTTCCATACTGACTCCGCGCAGGGTCTCGGCAAGGTGCCGATTGACGTCGAGAAGGACAACATTGATCTCATGTCCATGTCTTCGCACAAGGTGTACGGACCGAAGGGATGCGGTGCACTTTATGTGCGTCGCCGTCCCCGCGTGCGCCTGCGCTCACCGGTGAGTGGTGGTGGCCAGGAGCGTGGTATCCGTAGCGGCACCGTGGCGACCCCTCTCGTGGTTGGACTCGGCGCTGCGTGCGAAGTAGCGAAGCGGGAGATGGAGCGCGATAATGCTCACGCGAGTGAGCTGCAGAAGCGTCTTCTCGACGGCCTGCAGAAGCGTCTGTCGCACATTGTGGTCAATGGCGACATGGAGCATCGTCTTCCTGGCAACTTGAACATCAGCTTCTCGTGCGTAGAGGGAGAGAGCCTGCTCATGGGCATGAAGGACATCGCGGTGTCCAGCGGAAGCGCGTGCACTAGTGCCTCTCTAGAGCCAAGCTACGTTCTGCGTGCTCTCGGTATTGATGCCGAGAACGCTCACACGTCGATTCGCTTTGGTATCAGCCGCTTTACGACGACGAAGGAGATTGATATCACGATTGATGAGTGCTGCAGAAATGTGGAGCGGCTGCGTGAGATGTCACCGCTGTGGGATCTTATGCAGGAGGGTAAGACGCTGGCTGATGTGCAGTGGCGTTAAAGGTGGGACGAAAAAGAAAGGAAATTCAATTCAAGGAGGAGAGAGGCCGTCAAGAGAAGTTGGTTGACACGATTTGAAAAAAAAAAGTAAGCGTGGCAAGGGCAAGGAGAGAAGAAAGTGTGGTAACAGCAAGGCGACAAGGCGCTGCGTTAGCTCAAAGTGTTTTGTGTACAACTTGGGCTTTGAAAGCGTTCTATTTTTTTTTTTTTAAATACTTTTCACTTTATCTTCTATTTTTCACTTTTACTGTTACTTGTATCCTTCCTCGCTTTATAAAGGTCCTTGAAAAAGTGGTGGCCGTGGGAAAGTTTGTAGTGCTCTGCGTATGTGCTGTAAAGTACGTAAATTGACATGCCTGTATTTTTTCCCTCCTTCTTTCTTCCCCTAACATACATATATATATATATTCACGTTAATAGCTGCAAACGTTGCCGAAGGCAAACAAAAGCAAACTGCCAGTATTTACTTCTTAAAAAAAAAAAAAAAAAGGACTTTTTTGTTGTGTAGTCGGCTACATTTTGTTTTCTTTCTTTTTATTGGAGAAGAAAAAAAAAAGCATGCTCTACAGAGGCTACATGGCCAAATACAATGAAATATTGTTTCTACTGTTCAAACTGAGCAAATCATTTTTCTCCACCTCTCATTTTTTTTTTTAAAAAAAACTTTCTACTAGGTTGGAAACAATAAGCCAAGCAAACACGCACAGAGGATAAAGAAAAAAAATAATAATAATACCGTATTCAGCGAGCGGTATTCAAGAGTGACAAGTTGGTTGTTGTCTCCTTTGGCTTCGCTTTCTCTCACACTTTCCTTTGCAGATACACACTTACCAGCATCTTGAACATATACGTAAGTCGTTTTTTTTTTCTTTTGGTCATTACACACATACACACAGTACAGAGAGCGATACAGTACGTGCACACGGTATGAACGGCCGTCTTATGGGAAAGCTAAAGAACATGGCCCGGGAGGCTCCGAATGATTACCGTCGGGGCAACAGTGCCAACCTCCCAGGCCGCCCGCGTCATATTAGTGACAACAACAATAATGGGGGAAAGCAGAAGCGTTCACGTCATGAGGAGGGCAGCAATGGCGAGGAGCGCCGAAAACCAAAAGGTGGCGCTGATGAAGATGGCGAGAAGGGTGAGGAAGGCGAGCAGCTTGGCGTAATCCCCAAGATTACTCTGGAAGACATGGGAGGCCTCGCAAAGGAACTGCCTGTCATAAAGGAGCTCATTCAGCTTCCCATCAAGATGCCTCACCTGTTTAGTCGTCTTGGGGCTGACCCACCGTGTGGCGTTCTCCTTCACGGTCCCCCAGGTGTAGGAAAGACGAAGCTCGTGCATGCTATTGCTGGCACTCTGCAGGTTCCACTTTTTTTTGTTGCAGCTCCTGAGATTGTTTCGGGCATCAGTGGTGATAGCGAGGCGAAGCTGCGCAACTTATTTATGGACGCTATCAGTGCTGCTCCTAGCATTGTTTTTATTGACGAGATCGACACCATTGCCGGACGTCGCGAGGATGCACAGCGAGGCATGGAGGGCCGCATTGTAGGACAGCTGCTCACGTGCATGGACCAGGTATCCCAGGCTTGGCGGCAGCACAACAAGATCGTCTGCGTCATGGGGGCAACCAACAGACCAGAAGCGCTGGACACCGCGCTGCGCCGTGCCGGGCGCTTTGATCGCGAGATCGCGCTTGGTATCCCTTCCATCGATGAGCGCCAGAGCATCTTGAAGATTGTGTGTGGGAAGCTAAACCTCTCTGAGGACGTTGATTTCTTTGAGCTAGCCAACATGACTCCAGGCTATGTCGGTGCGGACCTTCACCTGCTCGTGAAGGAGGCTTGCATTCTTGCCATTCGGCGCAAATCCGCAGAGCTGGAGGAGCGCGGGGAGCTCGACAATGTCGACTCGGACGACCTCACGGGTTTCTGTGTGACGTATGACGAGCTGAAGGAAGCCACCAAGCGTGTGCAGCCATCGGCGATGCGTGAGGGCTTCACGACTATTCCAAACGTTTCATGGAGTGACGTTGGTGCTCTTGAAGATGTGCGTGAGGAGCTAATGACGAGCATCTTACAGCCTATTCGCGCACCCAAACTGCACAGACGCTTCGGCTTAGATCACCCCGTTGGTGTGCTGCTCTACGGACCACCCGGCTGTGGTAAGACGCTGGTCGCAAAGGCCATCGCGAATCAGTCTGGCGCCAATTTCATTTCTATCAAAGGGCCAGAATTGCTGAATAAGTACGTGGGTGAGAGCGAGCGTAGCGTACGCATTGTATTTGCTCGTGGTCGTGCCAGCGCACCTTGCGTGCTCTTTTTTGATGAACTAGACGCGCTCGCGCCTCGCCGTGGCTCCGACCGCGCCAACCCAAGCAGCGAGCGTGTGGTCAACCAGCTGCTCACTGAGCTGGACGGCGTGGTAGATCGGAAGGACGTCTACGTCATCGCCGCTACGAACCGCCCAGACATGATTGATCCTGCCATGCTGCGTCCTGGACGTTTAGACAAACTGCTGTACGTTCCGCTTCCTTCTGAGGAGCAGCGCGCGTCGATTCTCCGAACGCACGCTCGCAAGTTTCCCCTGGACGAGGGCATTGACATGGAGCGCCTGGCGAGAGACCACCGCTTGGATGGTTTCAGTGGCGCAGATCTTGCCGCTCTTATGCGTGAGGCCTCTTTAACCGCGCTGAAGGGAGTTTATAAATCACACACCACGGAGCAACTAGAAGCGCTTGAGCGCGATGTGTCTGGCAAGACCGCGTCTGATGCGACACTGCCGTCTATCAGGATGATTGACTTTGATATGAGTCTTGAGAAGGTGAAGCCGTCAGTGTCTGCTGAGGACAGGGCCAATTACGAGAACAGGAACAAGTCTCTCAAGGATGCTGCAAAGGGCGGTAGTTGAAGGGAAAGGTATGTCTCCTACCTTCTTATCTATTTGCACACAGAGAGAAAATTAAGGAGAGAAGTGCTGCTGAAAACAACTGTCAACGGCCAAAAAAGTAACGGGCTTTAACTGAAGCAAATACTGTGTGTCGGTGAATTGCAAGGGAACTCGGCTTTTTTTTTTTGTTGTTTCGCTTACTTGTCTTTTTTTTTTTCTTGCGCGCGCGTGTGTGTTTGTGTGTGTGTTCGTGCTTGCTTTGAGGTTTTCTTTAAAACGTTAGTAGCGAACGAGATTTAACAGGGTGTCATCAAGTCGCTACTACGATGTTATGTCTGGTGCATTAATCGTGTAACTCACTGGCCGAGAGCCAAGATATATATATATAAATGCCTTCATATTTTATTTTTATTTTTTTATATTTTATTTTAAACATGCATGCTATATGTGTAGCGGTCATGTCAGATTGATGATTTAATTCATGAGATTGCGATTTAATGAAGCAACAATAAAAATGTTTGCTGCATTTTCTGAAGTTATAAATCAATTTTTTTTTTCCCCTTCTTTCTTTTCTCTATTATCTTTTTTATGTGTGTATGTTCCCCTTTCTGCACGCATCCAATGGTCTTGTAGAGTGCCTATTGCCTATCCATATCTTGTTGTTCTCCTTTAGTGGTGGACTGTGGGGCGGTGCATCGGTGGCTTGTGTCTTTGCGATAATAGTAGGAGATGCTACGGCGAACCGTGTCGTGGTTCGCCACACCCATGCCCAAGGTGGAACGACGGAAGCGTCGCGGTCAGAAGAAGAAGTCGACGGCTCGTCCTGGCGTGCCTGACATTCCAAAGAGTGCCGGCGGCTATGTATTTCAGCAACTACGCCCTCGTCTGCCAATCCGCTGGCAGTACGGGTGGAGGTGGAACAGTCTCAAGGGCCTATGGATGGTCGGCTGGGGCTCCTTTATTGGATATCTTGCGTACATAATGTTCTTCAAGTACACAAATGAAGAAATTGCACAGCAGGCGACGCTATATACGTACGTGCGCAATGAGCAAGGTGAGGTGGTAGATATTGGTTTTAAGCCCATCGTGGATGCGGGCAAACGCGCTCGTAAGCGCGCCAACCGCTTGCTCGACCCTGATGAGGCCGATTAGAGGCATGCACACATACCCCCCTTTTTTTTGTTCTTGTTCACACGAGTTCACTCGCTGCTGGGTTGCTATTTTCTTACAGGTGTGATGACTCCAAAGAGTATACTTTTCGAAGGGGATATAGACATTGCTTGTGAATGAAGGGGGTGGGGGGTGTTGGTACCCTGAGCTTTGCGCCCCCCCCTCGTTGCTGTTCATTAATTATCACAGAAAGTTAAGCAAACAGAAGCATATACTATGCGATACTACCTCATTTTTATATATTGCTATTGCACTTGGGTTCACATATATATTTTTTTCTTTGTTGTTCAGAAATGATTTGAGCATATTGTCTTTTTTTTTTTAAAAAAAAAGATCTTCTTGGATAGCTGACATCTGTGTAGAACTTTGCCATTAACTGTTTTGTTGCCGTTTCAATTTTCTTTCTTTCTTTTTTTTCTTTTTCCTGAAGTAGCACTGTACATAGTCAACTTATATAAATTGCCACTTGCACCTGAATCGATACTTTCAGACTGACTGAAAGCTGAAGTGGGGAGGGTTTTATATTCGTCCTCTGTTACATATTTTTATATCTTTATCTTTCCATTTGTGAAGTTGATCGTTTTTTTTTTTCCCTAGCGGCGCACTATACCCTTTTTTTTTCAAGTCACAGAAAAGGGATACGTACACACACGTACATATATATAGAAGGAGATAGTGAGAAAGCCCGATAAATAGAGGGCGTGCGTGGGAGGCTTTGTTATCACAACATAGTGTTTGCGCCGTATGACTCACTCACCCTCCAATGCAATGGGATCTCAGAGCGGCTACATCAGGAGCCCATCCGCCGATGGAGGGCGTCTCTCCATGAACAATGGCTACTACGTGGACGACGACCTTCAGCATCGTTCCTTCAACCCATCTGCCTCTGTTTTTTCTCCTCACTCACACGCCGGACAGGCCCTCAACACTGGCGGTGGCCTCTCCTTTTCACAACAGCGTAGTCGAACGAAAAACAATTCACTCAAAATGAAATTATACGTGGGTGGAGATGAATTTAACACCTCTATAGCGCCAAGTGGGGTATCCCGCTCCCCAATACCAGGGCAGAGCTCTAGTGGTGTCTACAATGCAGCAGACAGCGGCGGCAGGGGCGGCAGCCCTGGTGAGCAAGGCAGTCAGAATTCAGGCTCTGCTATTTTGACTGCTTTGGCGGATTTGGTCAACACTGCACTTTCTTCTGTATCTGAGATGATTCCGCGTGCAATGCGCACTCTTGCAAAACCCGCCGCAGTTGCTTTCATTGTATTTATGTATTTTCTCCTTGTGGACATTGTACTGCTGGTGGAGTCACGTAAGCGCATCGCGATGCTTTTCACGCTGCGCGCGCACGACAACGACCAACACCTGTCCGTTGCGATTGACCTCACATCACAGTTGAGGGCGAAGTCTTCAAAAATGGAGAAACTCCGCACTATGGCGGATCACCACCTTTCTGACGGAACCTCACGCGAGGACGCGCCATTGCTTATATCGGAAATCACTCACTTGCATCAGCTGCGCGAGCGCAGTATTGATCAGCTGTACGTTCGCACGGGATACCCTGGACCGCGCGAGGACATCGCGTTTTTGGTTGACCAACACGTTGCTTACACTGCAAAGATGCGTGAACTTGCCGAGGAGGAACTTAGCTGGGCAGCAGATATGCTAGTTTCTCGCCGCAACTACGACATACTGCATCGAGGCGGCGCGCACGTTATTGGCTTCCTTGCTGATGACCACCTGCGCAATTTCTCCAGCGGTAAACCATGGGGACGTGGGCTTAGAAATTATGCCGGCGGTGGCAGTAGCGACAGCCAGAAGAATGCGCGCGCAGCAGAGGAGCAAGGTGATGACGCCTTTTCAGGATTTGACAATGTGGAGGACGAAGAGGAGGCTATCACGACTGGAGGTATCGAGGCGCGTAGCAGCGGTAGTGGCAGCTATGCTTCATCGATGCTGTATGGAGAATCTATATCCGGAACTGTAGAGCCTGATATGGAGTTGACATTTATGTCAGTCATGAAAAACATATTGAGCAGCCGCTTGGCGGTTGTGCTCATTATGATCATTCTCGCAAGCGCATACTATCATCTTTAGACTAACGATTGAGGATATGGCGTGCGGAGAGGTGCTCACTCGGTCTATCTTTTTGCCTTCAGCGCGTTACCTTCCGGTATGTATGTGTGTGTGTTTATGTGTGTTGATGTTCTTGTTGCGTTATGATCGTCTTTTTTTGTCCTTCTCGTTACTCTATTTTCTTGTGTGATATATTAGCAATCGACACTGCCTTATTCTCTTTTTTTTTCTTGCTCCTATATTGAACATCAAAACATAAGAAAATGTCAAGTACGTACGTTTTTTTTTGTTGCTTTGGATGTAGAACCAAATACCTTTGCTTTGTGAGACTAAACATATTACATTTAGTATTTGCTTGTGATATATCCTCCTGTTCACTTTTCTATAAATACTTTCTCTCTCTCTCTTTTTTTTTTTTGAAGTAGTTCGGATATTTTTAAAAAGTGGTACCATTATTATTATTATTATTTTAAAGTGCTTTTCTTTCCTTTCCCGTTTGCCCGCTACTTTGCCGGAAGTTTCTATTTTGTCTCCCCCCCCTCTCCTTCATCTCCTCCCTGCCATTTTTTTTCATTAGATCTGTCAACTGAATATAGAGGGGCATATGCACTGCTTTGTACGCGGGCACGAGGGAGCCGCCGCTGTTTCTGCTGCTGTAGCTGTTGCCACCACAATGCGTGGCGCGACCTTTCCTCCTCACCGCAGCGCTACTACTCGCTACACCGCTGCTACCAGTGCGTTGTTTGCTTCAAGCGCGCCCCGACTGATGCGCTTTGATACCCCTAAGAATCTCAGAGACATCAACAGAGGCGATTGTGGCACTGGGGGTAGTGGAATCTCTGCTGAAGAGGAGGGGTCCCCTGGTAGTGACTTCAGTGCGACGCGTGTAGTCCCGCGCACGCTACCTGCAAGTATGATGCCCAAGGAAGTCCCTGATCACTTTACTCCCTTTCCGCTGCCCAAGTACGATGATAGTCTTGGCTTCGGTCCTGTGAGGCTCTCTGATGTGCCGGACATCGAGGTCGCGCGGGCTAAGATGCAGCGCAGACGAGTGAAGGAGGAAAGTCAGAGCGGCAACTACGGTGCGAGGAGAGCCGCTCTCATGGACGACATGGCAGAAGCAGATGCCACGTCCTTTGGCTTTCTGGACTCGTTGGTGGAGGATGGTGTTTCAACAGCCACCGCTACGACGTCGTTCTCACAGGGGATTGCTGCGAACGACGTGGTGGCGGATGCGGAGCTGACATCGGCGAACCCACTCGGTGGGTACTCCGTTGCTGAACATTTTCCCATTGTAGACCGGCTGGAGTGCCAGCGTACGTTAGAAGATTTGCTAGATCAGTTCTCCGATCGTCCGCGAAGACTGGCCCGTACGGCAACGGTGTTAGACTTGGCGAGTACTCTACAGAAGCGAACTGACGCGGAGCTCACTCGCATGTTCTACGAGCTCGGAGTACTGTTCACCCCCGATGGCAACGGACTCAACTTCATTGCGGCTCGAGTGGTAAAATATGGGCGACCATATGCAGTCATCACTGAGTTGACAAAGGCATATATGCACCTGGTGCAGTGCGCAACGGAGGTGTTGGTGGTGGAGCAGCCAACGCGGCTACAGCGCTCACCTGATTTGTTCGTGCAACTCCTCCACTTCCTTGCGCTTATAAAGGTATTTCAGCCGAACAAGTGGTACACAGCAAATCGAAGCGCAGAGTCGAACCGCGCAGACTACTCCCATCCTCGCGGCGCTAACAACACGACTGCTCACCAGGGCACAGGTGAGGACCTCTTTGATTACATGGCGCGGCTCATCACAAGTACGATTCCTGAAGGGAAAGAGGCTGGTAGGAACCCACTCTTGAGAGAGTGCACGGCCGAGCAGCTGGTCGACTTGCTCGCAGGGTTTGCGGCTGTGATGCCTGAAGGTACCCCTGAAGGGGCCATAGCCAACCCGATCCAGCACGAGCTATACCAACGCTGGTCGAATGGTCTGCAGACGGAAGCCGATGTGCAACTCGCTGAGCGGCTCCTGCTTGTGCAGAGGCTGGTTAACATTGTGGATGATAGTCTTCTGGCCGCACTGTTACGCGACCCGAATCCAAAGGAGATGGAGTGGAGCCTAAAGCAGCTGGCACCTCTACACCTGACAGGTGCGGCTGCGGAGGCACTGCGGGGGCCAGACTTTTTTGCTGCGGTTTCGCGGGATAAACGTTCAGCAGTGAAGCTCCGAGCGCTAAAGCAGCTCCGTGACAGTCTTGACGCCGCACTGGATGCCCCGAGGAGGGAGGCAGCGCAGACGGAGGCAGCAGAGGTGCCGAGCTCGTCGTTGTCGTCGGCAGCAGCGCGTGATGTGAAGGCGAATGAGGCATATGTGCAGGCTCTCTTAGAGAGTGGCACTGAGCTGCTGCAAACTTTGGCAGATAAGCAACTTGTTGCGGAATTCTGTCAGACATACCACGTGGATGCGACGGTGCTCCGCGTGGTCCCTCACATGTCAGAGGTGGCCAGACGACTTCAGCATGATGGTGCGTGCGCGAGGGATAATGCAGTCTCTGCTCCTCTTCGTGACGTGCAGGTGGCGCTTCAGCGTCAACACAAGGATTGGCAACAGAAGCCACCGGCTTACGTGACCTTCAACAAGGACGGCACTCGGATACACCCAGTGCGTACACTCCTGCGAGATCTCACGTACATCAATGAAGTGGACAATGTTTTCCTATTACACTCTTCATCAGCCTCTGGCAAAACCCTAGATGGACTTATCGCAGCGGCACGACGTCTCAAGACTGGAAAGGATGCTCTCATTGTGTCCATGAGTTGCGTGCGCGCACTCGCCACTCAAGGTGAGTATAGCGCCACTGAGCAGAAGCGCTCTCTTGCTCTTCGTGCTCTGGACATTGTCAGCTATGAGGCGGAGATGGGCCGTTTGGTGCTCGTGCCCACGTCTGAGGAGCTAGCTATTCATGACGCAGGTGTGTACTGCGACGAAGACCTCATGCTATGGACGCTTGCCGCTTTCTTTTCGCGGGAGCTGCCCTTGGTGAAGGTGCACACTCTTATGAGCCGCGACCACCCTGCTCGCAAACCGCATCACACTCTCAAGGGCGAGCACAGTCCACTAGCGAGCAGACAGGATCTCTACTCTGCCGATGCCCCCTTACTATCCGCTCTGCGCAGCAAGGAGGTGCTTGCTGTTACGCATCACATACAATTACAGCGCCCTGTGCGAGACCGTAAAAGTAGTTTGTTGTATGTGAACCCATCCCGCGCCAGCTTTCTGTATCGACGTGACAAGGCTATGTTTGACAAGTACCACGTCACTGCTCGCAATGTGGCTCCGGGCTTCAGTCAGGGCAGCGTGGGAAGCGACACTCGTGGCCTGGGCTTCTACACACCTGATCACCCGCAAGTTCCCTTCAAACCTTTGCAATTCTACGATAAGCATTTGCCGTAGCTGAGTGGGGGAGAAGGGGGGGGGAGATAATATGAATGGGCTTTTCGCTTTTTCCTCGCATATACAATGAGAAAGTGCGTTGCTTCTCTTATCTTGGGCTTCACACATCTATCAATCCTTTTCACATATTTTTTTTCCTGGCACATGTAAATTCCATGTGTGTTCGCAGATTTAACTAAAAATAAAAAAGGAAAGCAAGTAAGCGTCAAATGCGTACATATTCTAACATTATTTGCTACAGGCAACTACTCTGCAGCTCTAATAGTTTTTTTTTTTTTTTTTGGGGGGGGGGTGTTTGATGGTCGAAATCTTTTTAAAAAAATGTGCGCAAAAATCAAACATTGTCACCACTGCTATGCTCTTTCTTTCTTTTTTTTTCTTAACTTTCTATTTTTTTTTCTATCTTTTGTAAGTGTATATTACAGTTGCAACAAACTACAACAGCCACCTGCGCGAGCTTGGGAATATACATATATATATATATTCCACATTAAAGAACAATAAAATTCATATCATTGAAAACACACACACACACACACACACACTCGAGGAAAGGAAGGAAGAAGTATACTAAGGAAGTTTAATATTTTATTTCAATACTACCACTCGTGATGTTTTCTTCTCAAAACAAGGGTGCTGCCCCCAGCGCCTTCTTTTCCGGCTTTGGCGCAGATCAACATGACAAGAAGCACTCCAACAAGCCGCTTTCCGCCAAGGAGAAGTACGAGATGGCCGTCGTCACTGCGAACGTGTTCGTGGAGGACAGCAAAGGACGTGTCACGAAGGAGATGGAGGCTTTTAGAGCAGTTGCTAACAGCAGCTACTGGTTTTATGGCTACTTTGCTGGTAACGCCGTTGTGGGCATGGCTGCATGCTTGGCAATCGGCAATCGCATCTCATTTTTCCGCAGCTGGAGCGGGTTTATTGCGCTGGCGATGGGCTATGGTGGTGCAACGGTGTGCCAGGGCGTCCACAATTCGTACTTGCTGTCTAACGTGGTGAAGCAGATCGATAAGGAGGTGACAGAGGCGAAGCGGCTAGATGTGGAGACGCAACATATTGTTCCTGACTACGGTCGCCAGGCCGCGGCACTCACCGAGATGAAGTATGATCTGATGCCCCAGCTTCCTGAGGCCATTGAACATCGTGCAGCGCACAACAAAAACAAGTCGGTTGACGAGCGCGTTGATGAATTGGTTAATGCGTATATAAAGAAGAAAGAGGCTCTCAATAAGAAGTAACTCTTTCTCTCTCTCTCCTTTAGTACTTCAACTGAAGGGCAGAAAGAGAGGAAACAAGTAGTTTGCATTATTGAAATTTTTTTTTTGGCCAACTGCGCGATGATGTGGACTACTTTTTTTTTAACAATAAGTTTTTTCTATGAATGCTGAAGGGGAGAAGAGGCGGACAGAGCGCGGTTTAGTTCTGTGGTTGTGGTGTATGATTTTGTTGTTCCCTCACAGTTTGATTGATTTTTATTCTTTCCGATTTTTCTCAGTGCACAACATTAACACTTTTTTTTTTCCTGTTTTTCATGCGTTGACTTAAATATATATTTACAGTGCTTGGCTCTATTTTTTCTTTCTTTCTTCATGCTTATCGCTGATTGGTCGAATGCGTTTTTTTTTCCGTATCTCTCCTTATCTATTTTTTATTTATTTTTTAACTTCTTTTTTCATCGACACATAATACTTCACGTAATGCAGGTCTTGTTGTAGTTGGAAAGGACTAGGCCGTGTCGCAAGGAAGGCCACACTATTGTGCGTGCTTTGCAACTACGCTAGCTAGAAAAAAGGAGAGTAGACCGCATATATAGATATCTTTTTTTTTTTCTTTTTTTCGCTTTTTTTTTAATTGTTGTCAAAAGACAATATGCCTGATAAGCGCCTTGACAAAACGAAAGAGAGAACTGCTGCCGCTATCAATGCACAGCCACGTGGCGGCAGTGGTGATCTCCACAACTCTCTTGCTGGTTCTGCACACATGCTCACAGATGCTAGTGCTCCATTCTATACCAGCGACGAACTACTGCGATATCTCTCTGACGATGAAATTAGCGCACTCCGACATGAAGTGCTGACAACGATCAACAACGAGCTTGTGCACCCGGAGGACCTTGGCGTTACGGTTCCTCGCTTGCTCAAGTCGTGCGTAGCGGAGGCGAAGGAGCTGCGCCGTGCAATGAATTCCATTGCTTCTTCACAAATTGTGGAGGCGCAGCGTGCGGAGCAGATTGTACGCGATAGCCACAAGCGCGTACGCGACCTTCGGCAATTGTTTCTCAAGCAAGGTGAGCTTATCCAAGGCATGGGGGTTGGCACGACCGGGTACGCGCAGCTGCGACAGCTTCACTACCTGCGCGACAATGTGCGCTCCGTAATTGAGTGGTCCACCGCACTGCAGCAGGTGCGCTACGGCGACATGTACCGCCGTGTGGAGGAACGCCACTTCCGCGAGGTGTATGACTTTCTGAAGAAGCTGCAGAGCATCCGTCGCACTGTGGTGACACAGTCTGGAGCACAGTACCGCACATTTCAGGCGGTGTTTCAGCCGTTTTTCGCCAAGTTAGACTCCGTCTTGTCTTTTTTTGTGGAATCTGTTTATACGTTGCTAACGGAGGATGCCATGGTGATTGCAATCCAGCGCGCACTTGAAGATGACGAACCAGTAGACCCACGTGGTGGTAGTAGTGGTGGGGCCACTGCACCTGTGCGTGAGTCCGAAGATTTTGTCGCTCTCAAGGAATGTATTGCCGTGTGCGGCGAGGAACTCGCAAAGCCTGTGCTTAATTTTGACAGTAGCGGTGTGGAGCAGGAGTCTCCTATCACAGTGGAGCGTGTCTTTGCTGCCATTGCGAAAAACGTATCCAAACTGTGGGACGAGCAGATTATGATTGACGTCGCTGACCCCTACGCCCAAATCTCAATCTACGTGGATCAGATGAAGAAGGTGGAGCCTCTTCTTGAAGCACTTGAGCTCACGTTGTTTCCTTTGTCTACCACTTTCCCTTTCTTCGCCGTTGTTGTGCGTGCTATCCATGGTGAGGTCATGAGCATCATGGAGGGCTATGTCGGGCACAGCGAGCACGATATTGACGCGAATGGACTTATGCAAGCAGCGCAGTTTCTGCAGTGGTACAAGGAGATGGTCATTAATTTCAACTACGTTCAGTACGTGGACATCTCGTCTATTGATGAACTTTCCGGCGCATTCTTGACTGCAGCGGTTGGAGGTCTTTCTGCCCATCTCACTCGCCTCTGTCGGGCGTGCGCCATAAACGTGTGCACCGATCGCAATGGCCCAACACTATTACCTAATGGTCAGCCTGTGACGACAGGACCAGTAGACATGTTTACTGTCCTTCAGCAGACTCTAGGCGGTCTTACCGCCTCTGTCGATCTTGGTGTGATGCGGCAGATTGGCAAAGCCTGCGCGGATGCCATCTACAGCTACCTCGAGGAATGCAAGCAGCGCAGCGACTACGACTACTGGGAGGATGAAAACGCGGCTCTGCCAGCGCCAGAATTTCCAGAGGAATGGCAGCAGCGGCGCATGCTGCTTCTCTACGCTTTCTGCAACGATTGTTCTGTAATTGAAAAGAACCTTGACACCATTGAGCTAAAGTTTAGCATGTCCTGGGACACCGAGACAGGCGAAGAGGTGTCTCCCTTTCAACGTGTGCAGGATGCACTTTCAGAGCACGCGTACTACTACCTGGACGAAATCACCGCGCAGGTCGAGCGTGTGGTCAGCGAGCAGTGGGCTCTTGTGTTTCGTCTTGGTGCGTGGTACGACGACGCTATGAACCCCACTGTGCTGATCGTCAATACCATGGCTGAATACATTGATGAAGAGTTTGCCGCTATGCTGCCGGAGCAGCGTATGCGGAAGATATCACGTCAGATGCTGATCCGCTACATTAGTAAGTATCTCACAACGCTCATGGAGATGCTCGCGGAGGCAATCCGGAAGCCAAAGAAGGTGTACGTGGAGGACTGGGGCTCGTTTCTGGACTGCTTTGCGCGTGACACCGAGGTGGCGATGGAAATGTGGCGGGTTCACATTGTAGACACTCGCACGCAAGTGGTAGATGTAGCCCAAAGCGCGCTCAATGTTGCAAAGGACCTTCTCGGTGTGAAGAAGCCCGTCGACTTCAACTTCTTTGTTCAAGAGACGATGCTGGACAAGTTTGGGGATTGCCCGACCTTTGTGGTGCGATTCTGCCTTGAGGCTCGGGCCAAGGAGCTAGACAAGGCGACACGTGACCGCATGCAGGCGATGTGGAAAGAGCTCATTGCTTATCAAAAACGAGATGCGAAGGACATGCCCACCACAGGGTGGAACCAGATCCCCTCCTTCTTTGGGTCACTTGACCGTCGTCTAGCTGAGCTTGAGATTGCGGCTGGGTTCTTTGGCAAGAGCGTCAAAAAGCGTGTTGCCGAGGAGCAGCAGCGCAAGGTGGCTGCCACCAAGGCGGCAAAGCGAGCCGCACGCAAAGCCAAGCACGACGCGGATAGTGCCGCCACAAGTATGACACGAGCTCCGGCCATACCGGCCTTGAGGACAAAGAAAACGGCACCTAATGGGGGTCGTGCAGGCGGCGACTCGGTGGAGGTGGCATCGCTTGCTGATATCTTGAAGTGATGAAAAAGGAAGGGAGAGAGATTGAGACTTCGTGATACCAAGTGGTTTTATTTCTTCCACTTGTTTTCGTGAGGTGTGCTGTCATGTTTTTCTTTCTTGGTTCTTTGATGCTAACTTGTGCATTTTTTTTTTTCGTTGTATTTTATCTGTTATCATTTTTTTTTTTCCCTTCCCACTATGCACTTTTTGTGCATTGCATTTCATTACTATTGCGCAACTTCACTACAAATATATATACTTCACTTTACCTTGTACATTCACTACCATACTACTTGTGTAGCAAGCCCGTACACTCCCTGTTCGCTGCCTTTATGGCGGAAGGATGACGAATGAGGTCTTCCTATATTATTATTATTATTGTTGTTGTGCCGCGGTTTGTGTACGCTTGCTATTTCAATTTTCTGCTTTGTTATCAAACATGCGAGCTTCTAAAATTGTTTTTTTTTCTGTTTGGTGTTCTTCTATTTTACAGCATACTGAACAAACACACTTTTTTGAGCACCATATATTTCATCAAGAAGAAACACACACAGAGGGAAAAATAAAATAGAAGCGCCTATTTGGGGAGATATCTTAGCTAATGCAACAGGTTAGCTTAAAGGTTCCGTACTTGATCGACATTGCAGTCAACCTTACCGACTGCGTGTTTCGCGGTGTTGATTGGAATGGAAAGCGCATTCACGATGATGACTTTGATCAGATGCTCGGGAGGGCAAGGGCTAACGGGGTAGAGAAGATGATCATCACCGGAACGAGTCTGGCGCAGTGCGAGAAGGCTATTGCGTTATGCAGACGCTATCCCAATCGTTTGCTGTGCACGATCGGCGTACATCCAGCGAACAGCGCGGAGTTTCTTCACCCTATTGATCTAAAAGAGATTGCGGGTATTGTCACCGACGAGACGTCCATGGTGACACGGAAGGCCTTCAAGGAGGCTTTGATCACCGTTCCGACTCCTGGCAGCGAGGAAGCAATCAAGATAGCACGGAATGTGAAGTCTCGCCTCGCACACTTGGTTGACCTCATCGAGCGCAACCGAGACGTGGTGGTGGCGGTTGGTGAAGTGGGAATCGACTACGCTGAGCTTTTGTACTGCCCACGCGACATGCAGGTGGAGTATTTCCGTGAGCAGGTGCGGGCCTTTGCAAATCTCGGGCTACCCTTTCTCTTTCATTCACGGGAGTGTGACATGCACTTTGTGGAGGTTCTTTCCGAATTACGCGCAGAGTGGCCTGCGAGTGCGCCGCCGATGCGTGGTGTTGTGCACAGCTTTAATGGTTCTCATGAAGAGCAGGAGGCACTGTTAAGTATGGGTCTTTCACTTGGCCTCAATGGCAGCGCGTTGCGTTCAGCGGAGGTAACGCGCCAGGTTGCACAGATACCACTGGATCGCTTGATGCTGGAAACAGACGCCCCGTGGTGCGACCTGCGCCCCTCGCACTATGGCCATCAGTACGTTAGTACCTTCTTTCCTACTAGTAAGAAGAAAAAGCCACTGGCGATCGGTACTTGCAGAGAGGGCCGGAACGAGCCCTGCCATCTCGTTCAAGTTCTTGAAGCCTACGTCGGCGCCAGGAATGCCATTGCAGAGGAGACTGAGGAATCTGGTTCCGCGCTTTGCACACCCTCTACGAAGGAAGAGGTGACGAAGGCTGTGTACGACAATTCTGTTTCACTTTTTAAGCTGCAGTAGAGCTGTCTGCTTCCTTACACATTTCTTTCTCTAATAAAAAATTGTCCTTGATTTCCCTTTTGCATTTTTTTTTTTATCACAGTAAACAACAAAAATGAGAAAAAAAGAAAAATAATATCATGCATGGCAGACTGCGTATGCTTACCTGATTGCGCTCATGTTTTTATATGTTTACTTTATGAGCCCTACATCTGCCTTAAACTCCCCCGGTTGTTCTATTAAATTCATGTTTTTTCTCTATTGGAAAAGTAGGTCTACTACGCTTTACTAGTGTATAGTAATCACGCGCACACACGAGGAGAAGGAGCGCTCTTATACTTCATACTCTTTAGTCGGAGTTGGGGCCTCAGCTTTTTTTTTTTTTCTCGAGGATAGGGGAACGCCATTGTACAAATATATATATATATATATTTGCTTTCTTTAAAATTATATTTACATGTGTGGAAAGCGTCTCATAGATTGTTGACATATTTCCCTAGATAGAAAAAAGTAGAATGCCACCATTGCGCAAGGGAGTTGGAACCCATAGAGGCGACGCCGCAACTTGTGTTGACAAGGGCGACAGCATCGATTTGCTTCATCCTACCAAGCGCATGAAAACTGAGCGCAGGATTTTAGAAGAAGTTGTTACTTTGGAAGAGACTCGCTCCATCCTCTTGCGCTTTCCGTGCTTTGACTTCTTTCGAAATATACACATGTGTGAGAATAGCGATGGGGACTTTCTTCCTCACTCGGTGCGATTTGTTCCTGGCACGATTTGTTCCCAGCAGCCGTTACTTGTTATCAATGCGGGTACGCCGGCAGAAATGGTGTTTAGCGGAATGTGGGAAGAGGTGATACAGGCATCATCCTCAGAGAATACAAATCGTGCCATTGTGCATCTCACGAATTCAGAGCAAGACAAGACAGCGGCACGAAAGGCAGGAGATAAAGTGGATCGGGCACCTGCTTCAGCGTCGTCATCTTCCATATCAGTGCCATCACCATCATCATCCTTTCCGCAAGTCCCATTGCCAAGTTTGCTTTCTCATGTCCCAGAAGGCGTGACAGCGGACGAGGAGAGGCAGCAAAGAGATGAGAAGGCGCAATGGCGCTATGACGCGGTTGAGGTACCTTCTGCTGTGTTGCTGCTTCATCGCCGACAATGAGCCAACTCATTGTTTCCCTTCGCGGTTTTTTTTTCCACACACAGCTCAACTTTTCATCATCATTTTTTTCTTGTGAACTGCATTAGAAGTACTGTGTCCCTCTCAATTGTTAGGTGACTTTCCATCTATCGTTTGAATTGTCATTTACATTTAACTTTAAATCTCTCATTACTGCCATTCACTTTCACTATTACTCACTGACTATTCTTTTTTTTTTCTTTTGACATTTCTTTGTAGCTTTTGCAACAACACACTGTGCGCTACGAAAGTCAGGGACGTGCTTTGTCACATTTGTGCCAGTATATTTATCTTTTCAATTATTTATATAAAGCTAGTAGAATTTTACTATTCTTTTGTATATACTATTTTTTTTTCTTTTGCATTGCATAACCTTTATCCCCTAAAGTTTCACGTATACGAAACTCAAAGTGAACTTGTTTTTCTTTGGAATCTACTTAACAGTACTTCTAAACACCTTTTTTTTCTTTGTATATATCCGTACCTCATGGAAGATTCGTTGCTTATTATGGAAGACCTGTCGCCTACATTGACCAACACACCTAACCCACTGGAAGCGAGCCAGGACAGTGCATCCAACGTCTTCACTCAACAGGACGAACGGCAATCGTCGGGAAACCGACTGGCAGCTGCCCACCTCGTTAAACATGCACCGTTAAGCAGTGAAACCAACATTTCTGACGCGAACTTCCTAACGCCTCGAAAATATGAAATAGCGGAAGGAACAGAGATGCGCAACGATGAACCGTCCTTGACTGTCTTTGACTGTCCTCGCTCTGCGCACCAAAGAAGTTCCAATACTCCAGAGCGAAATCAACAAGCAGCCAAAACCAAACACCGTGGCGGGTGCTGCCAGCAGCTGAGGAGCACCATGTATCGCGTGGTGCTGCTCATGACGCGTGATTGGTGCTCGACACTGTGCGAGTTCTTCATCCCGATCCTCTTTGTGATTGGCACTGTTATCTTGTGGGTTATCTTTGGGACGGAGTCTGGCGAGACGGTCAACTACTTCAACGAAAAAGGCGGCGAAGTGGTGACGGATGGCCTTTTGTTGCTGCGTCGGAGTATGTGCATAAACACGTCACGTGGAGAGTTGTTCCCCGGAATCAGCGAGTGCCTGGAGTCAGGCACGGTTCAGTACTACTGCCCTACCGGCCGTGGCATCCCTGCTGGTTTCTGTTATCCGACAGCGCTTGCCGCGTTTGTACATGGCTACGGCAAGTACGGCATCACCGAGCAGTACAGCACACAAACAAGCACTCCGCCGTCCTTTGACGACATGGTGGCACTGAACTGGTGCAACCTTGACGATGCCAGTATATCTTTCAATGGAGATAGTTCTGGTGCTCTCAATAGCGGTGGTAAGCTCTATTTTGCTCCTGACACTCCCGAAGTGGCTGCCCTTGTGGCGAGCTTCAGCGCCAACACTGTCTTTTTCGATCAGGTGTACGGCGGCACCTTCGCCACTGTGCAGGAAGCCGTCAACTTTGTGAAGGACAACACTGCCGCGGATCCTCCGATTTGGGGTGTCATTCAGGTGAGCTCGCTTTCTGCCGATGACTTTGATGTCACGATCCGTCTCAACGGCACCGCGCTACCCTCCACGACGAGTCCGACCGACAAGTGGTACATTGGTGGACTTGCTGCGAATGGCAATGTGATGTACCTGCTTTCTGGCTTTATGACTCTGCAGACGATGCTGTACAACTACTACTTTGACAATATTCTGCAGGTGAGCAACGATTTCCCCCCACTTACCTACACACCGATGCCTACAGTGGAGTTTAAAACTCACAGTTTTCTTGCGTACGGTGGCCAGCTTGCTCCCTTGATTCTTGTGCTTGGCTTCCTGTACCCCGTGTCGCAGCTGACGAAGAGGATCGTTGTGGAGAAGGAGCTGCGTATTCGCGAGGCGATGCTGATCATGGGCCTCTCCGAAGTGATCATGTACGTTGCCTGGCTGATTGTGTACGCTGTGTGGTACCTTGTGGTTGCGCTGATCATTGCCATCATTACGCGTGCGACGTTCCTGCCGCGAACGAGCTTTGGCTACGTCTTCTTTATGGTTTTGTTTTTTGCGTACTCGGTGATATTCTTGTCTGCTCTGATTGCTGCGCTGTTCAGCAAGGCACGCTTGGCTGCGCTTATTGCGCCGCTGATT
>JASANZ010002052.1:0-39698 GCA_030849805.1 Sergeia podlipaevii | reverse complement strand
ACAGCACCTGCACGGGCTGAAGCACAGCAGCCGCATTGCTGGTCTTGGTATGCTGGCTGTGATCTGGATTATGTACGAGAAGCTCCGCCATTCTCATCACTACATCACTTACAAGGGTCCTGAGAATCCCTTTGCTCGTATTCGCCATCGCCGTTTCCCTGGCGGTGCCTTTGCTTTCGGCTGGGGTAACAACGGCCTGAATCGGGATTGCGGTCTCAAGGAATTTGAGTGCTGGGCCGGTTACATGGGTAAGGAGTACACTTACTAAGCTGCATAGCAAAAGCTATGCTTTGAAACTAGGAAAGTAGAAATTTGCTTTTTTTTTCCATCATTTTTTATCATTATTTTATCTTCATTTATGACAAGCATGGTTTCCTGAATTGGAACAGGGAATACCTGGGAAGTAGAATGCGTAGTAGTAGTAATAGTATCAATTGAAGAAAAGTGATCCTCTTTTTCTTTTAAAATGGAATGTACCTTTTGTATCTGTGGAAAACTCGCGTATGTGTCTTGTTGTGGCGGCGAGATCTCGACTTAATGAAAGTTTCTATTTTCTGTTTGCCCTTTCGTCTTGAAAAAGGGACATATATATTGTCTTTTCTTTACTACAATGGTTTTTTTTATGATAACTTTTTCGCTTCTCCTTTTTCATCTCACTCATTGTTTTTTTTTTTTTTTTGATAGGAGAAGACTAGAGGCTTCAATAGTTCGCAGCTTGAACAACAAAATAGATGGAGCCAATCACTCCTGAGCACTTAAATTATGATAGGGCAGAGAAGAGGGTTTCCGCACGTCGCTATCAGCGTGAAGTGGATTCCAACACATTTTGGCAGCACATGCGGAACTATTCTGTGATGATGGAGGGACGAAACTGGATGTATGGTGGTCCACAAAGTTACTTTGTTGTGGAGGCGCATGGAAGTGATGATTAGGTCATTTTTTATCTTTTCAAGCACACATGTTCGCCATGCAATGCTGCCCAGTTGCTTAGATTTTATGACACCAACTCTAAAAGAAAGATAGGCTTGATCCATAATTATGAGATACCATTAAAACATGTGCTTACATTGATCAGCAACTGCAATTACTTATACTTTTTTCACCCATTTTTCCTTTCTTTCTTTGTTTTTTTTTTTTCCTTTGGCAACCACCATTAGCATAGTGAAAATGAATGAGTTTATTTTACGTTTCCCATCGTCAGCTCTCAGCGCACGTTGCTTTACGCAGTTAGATGACAATGAGCAGCGCGAGCTTGCGCCGCTGCTAATTTCAAACGCAGTCTACAGCGACACGTGGGAGAGTTACCTAGATTATGTTTCACGGAGTAGAGGCAAAATTGCAATCACCGAAGATATTGCACATGGTGTCGTGGATGCGGTCGGACTGGATCCATGTAGCGCTCGGCTTTGGATTCAGGCCGCAAATTGCTGTTCTAGCAATGAATCCAGGTTAGAACTGTTTCAAGTTGGTCTAGCTGTGCCATTGTTTGATGCCAAAACGCTTTTTGAGGAGTACCTCGGCTTTGCCGAATCACAGCAGATCACGCCAACTGTTTCAGAGGCGGACTGTGCAAAGGTGGCCGAGGTATTGGTGAGTGAGCGGTGGCCTGATCGGTACGCAGATATGGCAAGCGAATGGGAGAGGGTTGTAGTGCGCCGTCAGTGGATTGATCTTCTCCTCAGCATGGAGGGCAACATTGAAAAAGGTGTCATTTCTCCTGAGTTGCAAAAGCAACGCATTGATTTGGCGTGCAGGCAGATGTGTGTTCAGTTGCATGACGACGACTCGTGCTGGTATCAGTACTGCTTGTTCTTGCTGCACACTATGGATGATGCTGGGACAGCCTGCTCAGTGGCTGAAGAAGGGTTGGCTGCTGTTGGCGGCGAGTCTTTTGCGTTGCAGAATGTGTTGGCAGTCCTTTCCAGGGGTGAAAAGTTGAGTAAGCCAGAGCATCCTTCACCCGAGGCTATTTTGGTGGAACAGCGAGTCGCCTGCGAGAAAGTGGTGGACAGCAGCACGAGCAAAGATGCTGTCAAGGCTTTTCGTGCTGTTGGCAAGCGCGCCGCAATGTCAGGGGTGTCGGACTGGAAGGTCTATTCTCAGTGGTTTGGAGAAGAAAACATTGTCCTTAAAGACTCGAGAATGGCTGAAAAAGTGCTGGAAAATGGAATGATTTGTTGTTCATCTTCTCAGGACGATGCAATTCTTCTTCGCGCAGAGGCCATCCGCTATCACCTTTTGGGTCACCACGAACGCGAAACGCTAGGATACGCAGAGCAGGAGATCGAAAATATCTCTGAAAGCAAAGACACAGGGCGTATGCAGGCTGCATGGAACGGCTTTGTAAATGCAGAGCGTGCTCTTGGGCTTCCACACTCGAAGGCGGAGGTTCGCAGAGCGGAGCTGTTCCCTCAGAGCGCTATGTCATCCTTTCTAGAGAGGTATCGCGTTGGTACGTATCTGCCGTGTACCGACTCTACGTATGCGTGGGTGCAGTTCACAGAAGATTTTGCTTCATCCAAGCGGCAAGAGAAGGAAGCTCTTTACAAAGAGGCGGAGCCTGCAGCGGAGCGGGTGATATCAGCGCCAACCCTCCCTCCCTCCGTTGCTCCCGGAGCTGAAGGCGAATGTGTATCGCCTGATTCGCTGGCGTGGGACCCATTTGTGCCTGTCGCTAATCCTTTCACGCCACTTGATGCAGAAAACCCCGACGATGTGGTGGGGCCGCGTGAGCTACGCGGGAGGATGGTGTATCGCGTACAGACAGACGCGGGCACGAGTAGCCGTCTGAAACTTGAGGAACGGAAGCGAGCAGCGGTGGTATCTCGCAATCCGGTGGAAAAGGCTGATACTCCCATGAATGCGTTAATTTTTCGAACAAGCAATATCAGGCTTACAGAGAATCAGTCTTCGCGATTGAAAATGCTCTCAGTGGATTGGATTATGGGGCTGCTCGTTGGATCGCAGTTGAATCTCGATGAGGTTCTCAAGGCACGGGCGTCGCGGCTGGCGGCAAAGTGAGTCAGATATGTGGGCGCCTCTAACTGCTTTTTTTTTCCCCTTCTCTGTGGTAACGATTTTGCATGAATGAGCGGCTAATGCATAGGAGGACGAGTGGTTGTGTGTGTGCGCATTTGGTAAGTGCCAGTGCTATTCATTTTCGCTTCTGTTAGTGCCATTGAATCAGTAATAATGTGAATATATGCTCTCGCTTTATTGATTTTCTCTCACGCGAATGATAGTATGTCTGTCAGGTGTAAGTATGCTTCTTCATTTGTAGACGTTCTCTTTTGTTGTATGGACTCAGGGGCGGACTCATTTCTTGCATATTCTTCCTCTCTATTCTTATCTTTTACTTTTGATTTTGGAAAGTAGTGCATGGGAATGATATCAAACAATGCCGATAACATTGGGGAAGCACTGCGGGTGCTTGGCCGGAACCCATTTGTGGGGATCACCACGAAAACTCGTCTGAGACAGCTTTTGCAGACACACCAGGGACGCGATAAACTTTTCAAGGTAGCACAATACATTCTTCGACTCCGGTTATGGTGGAATTCAATTGAATTTAACGTCAATTACTTGCCCGGAGAGGAGTTCTCCCGCTTGGAGCAGAACCTGATGACCATTATTAATAGTCGAAGACTTTTCAGACTGGGGCGCTTTTTTGGCGAATTCGTACGAATGCGAGTAACACTTATTAAAGCCTCGGAACTGGTGTATATCCCTATCAGCGGTGGACAGTGGATTGCACTTTTTATCCAGTGTCAGATGATTGCAGACATGGTAGCTCGCGCACTGCTGTTTACCAAATGTTTCTGTGAAGACATTGCGTTTCTTGTTCAGAAAGGATTTTTCAATAGCAATGTTGCCGGCAGGCTCATTTCAATCGCCACCAAGTGTGGACTTCCTGTGCTCCTAATTGATCTGTGCCTCAACACACTACGTCTGTGCCAGGGCATTCTCGATGCCTCCGCGGAAGAGGTAGAGGACGATATGGTGTTCTCTAAGGAATCCTTCTCACTGTTGTCCAAGTATGATCGAGTGGACAAACTTCGTCGCAAAATGGCCAGCGCGCCACCGCCATCGGAGCACAGGAAGGGGGTGCCGCAAATCGCCGATATTCGAGTCGGCGAAGAAGAGGGCGGTGAGGAGCAGCAGCGTCGTGGTGCTGAGTCTGCACAGCCGGTGGTGGAAGAGGAGGATAGCGTCGTCTACGTGGACTCTTATGCAAAGTTACTTTGGACCGACTTTGAGCTGCACTGGATCTGTGTCACGCAGACGAAGCTGCTTTTGGATATTTTTGTAGCTACGGCAAACATTCGACAGTGGAAAGGTGTGCAAGGGCCAGTTAGCTTTGCAGGACTGCTTTCGGGCTTATGCTCAGTGTATCGTGTATGGACATATGGCCGGTAGGTATATTTATGTCTCGCAAAAACTGGTCGCTGTCATTTTCTCGTTTGAATTTCTGTGCTTTATTGAGGTGATTTTTAAATGCTAAAAAAGAATAATTGGAAGGAAAGCGATCTTTATATTATGTAGAAAGAAGCGTGTTCGGTGAAATGCTATCTCTTTCCTGCGTTTTTCAATTTTATACTTTAGAGTGTCACAGGGCATGCTTGTTCTTCCTTTTTTCTTCTCCTTTATTGTTCGTATGATTATTGTCATTATTATATTTTTATTTTTTGTAATAGTACAGACTTATTTTTTTATTTTTTTTGCATCAAAAGAGTTGATATAACAAAAATTTCTTTCTCACTACATTAAGGTGTCTACATATTGGTCGGTGTGCGCGGTCGGAATGGTGTGCCATTACTTCTCCTTTTTTGTCAACATTGTAGTGAATTGTCGAGGCTGTGTATGTTAACTGTCCCTCCCTCCTTCTTACTCGAAAGTTTCTTTTCTCTACTTTTTGTTTTTCTAATGCTGACCAAGGTCAAAGAACGAAAGCGAACAAACAAAAAGCATGCTCTTTCTCCCATGGTTAGTTATTATTGCAATTGGGCTTTTTATTTATCGATGGCACCAGCTAGCATCAAACTCACGGCCTCGCATACGCGGTGACGTTTTGCTTGTCTTTGCTCACCCCGATGATGAGGCGATGTTCTTTACGCCGCTTCTTCACTACTTGAAGGTCAATCGTATTAGTACTCATCTTTTGTGCCTGTCGAATGGCGGTTTTGATGGCAAGGGTGCTGTACGCGAAAAGGAGCTGCTCGCTAGCGGTGCACATTATGGCGTTTCTCCCAAAAATATTTCTTGTGTTAATCGTGCTGAGCTAAAGGACGGTATGAAGGAGGTGTGGCCACCAACCCTTGTCAAGGCAGAGATTGCACGCTATATGAACCGTGTAGGTTCTATTCTTACTGTTGTCACATTTGATAGACATGGTATATCTCAGCATCCAAATCACATTGCTGTGTCTAAGGGTGCTCTTGAACTGAAACAGAGTATGCCACCGGGGTTATCGTTTCTGCAGCTGAAGACACGCGCAGTTGTGTTGAAGTATACGAGTGTTTTCTCCATGCTAGGATATTTTATTGGGGGGAATTCTTGTACCAGCAGAAACCGTTTTGCTATTGTAATACCGCCGCTGTCTGTGCTGTGCTCGTGGCGTGCGATGCAAATGCATGCGTCGCAACTGGTGTGGTTTAGATACTTGTTCTTGGTGTTTTCTTCTTATACATTTATGGATGAATTTTCCGAGTTAAACGAGGATGGATAGTAGCTTCAGAAAGCTGTGCATCGCAGTCATTGAAGAGGATGTGGATAGCTTTTTCTGTTTTTACTTGTGCGATGATGCTAGCACTCTGCAAAGTATTTATCTTAAAACATGTTGATTCATTTTTCTCGTCTGCACGGTGAATCCATTTCATTATTGACACCGGTAGTATTGCGCAGTAACTAAGAAGAAAATGCATATCAATGAACGCTTCTCTGTGGCAGTTTGTGGAAACTTATTCTGTTCACTACCTTTAGCTGACGTCATTGTACTTGTTGCTTCTTGTTCTATGGATTGTATTACATTGTGTTTCCTGTTATAATCTCTTGATGAGGCTTTTTTTTTTTTTTGGAGACAAGGGAAACGAGTGGTAAGGGCCCATTTTCATATTAGCAGTGCGATGTCACGGAAACCTTTTATGCCACCCCCTAACTGGAAGGCTTTGTATGATAATGTGGTTGATTTCAGGAAGTCGCACCCTGCCCCCGTTGACACGATTGGATGCGCGTGTCTATACGATGCACATGCTAGCAAGGAGACTCAGAGGTTTCATATTTTAGTCGCGTTGATGTTGAGTGCCCAAACGAAGGATGAAGTGACGGCTGCTGCAATGAAGGCACTTATTGCGCAAGGTCTCACTCCCCAGAGAGTCCGAAACATGAGAGCTACGGAGTTAGACAGCTACATTTCTAAGGTAGGTTTTCACAACAACAAAGCCAAGTACATTAAGCAGGTGGCTGATATCCTGCTTGAAACGCATGATGACTGTGTTCCGCGAGAGTACAAGGAAGTGATTGCACTGCCAGGTGTGGGGCCAAAGATGGCCCATTTGTTTCTACAGGCAGCTGATGGCCAAGTGATGGGTATCGGAGTGGATACGCATGTACATCGTATTTCCCAGCGGTTTGGATGGGTCCCAACGACTGTGAAAACACCTGAGGACACTCGAAAAGCACTGGAAGCGTGGCTGCCCAAAGAGCACTGGAGTGAGATCAATCATTTGCTTGTGGGACTTGGACAGACTGTGTGCACTCCGTTAAGGCCGAAGTGCGGCGAGTGTGAGCTTAACAACATGTGCCCAAATGCGTTTAAGGAATCCAAAGAACACATTGCGACGCGCTCACAAAGCCGAAGTCCTGCAGGCAAGAAGAAGAAGAGTTTTGGTGACATAGAAGATACTGTGTCAGAGAGCTCAGCACGGAAGCGAAAGCGAAGCTGGTAAACACAATTTGTTTATTTTGATAAGACGATCACCGTGCGCGGTGGTGGTGTCACTTGGCGCCATACAACATATCGTGTTTATGCTATTACGTGATATGAAAGTTTACGCACATTGATGTCAGCATTCGCTCTTTTGGGTGTAGTGTTCTGTATTTTTTGTTGTTTTTGTTGCTGCCCACAATGCTTTGATTGAATGGGGTAGGCAAACGCATATTTTTTTTAAAAAAAAAAATTGATGCAGCTGCGCCGAAGCACTGAGTTATTCATAATTATACTTCTTTTCTTCATCCCTATTGCTTCTCCTTTTTTTGATGCTATTGCGCTTTCTGTTTTGATTGTTTGTAGTAAACTTGCTTACTTTTTATTTTTCTTACACAAGCAACTCTTTCCCAAACACCATGTCCTTTGATTCTCCTTACAGTCGCAATGTGTACGTTGCTAGCCTCCCCCTTGACTATTCGGATGAACAGCTCGACGAACTCTTTGCTCCATTCGGTCGGATCATCTCATGCACCGTGAAGCGTGACAAGGCGACAGGCGTCTGCAGAGGCTATGGCTTTGTGCTGTTTGAGCGCGAACAGGATGCCGTAAATGCCGTCATTGCACTTCAAGGCCACTCTATTAACTACACACGGATTCAGGTGCGTCTTGCAAGGCCCGAGGCATCAGCCAAGAAGATCTACCCCATTGTTGCCCAGCAGCAGGCAGTCCAGGCGTTTTTGGCAACGTGTCCTGGATACCAGCCGATGTATGTGGTGATGCCGTCCCCAGTTGTGTTTACGCAGTAGAATTTTTTGAGTAAACGCAGAACACGATTCTGTATCAAAAAATCAGTGCTAACGCAGCGTAGCCACACTTTCCGCCCTTGTTTTCCTCCTTTGCTGTTCTTGTGTTGTGTTGTGAGAACCTAGAGCAAGTAGCAAGCCGTGCCTATTTCACCAGGTACGGAACAATTTTTTTTTCCCTTCTTCCCCTCTTTATGTTCTTACAAAAACAACTATTTCCAACTCAACTTTTTTTTTTTACGTGCCTTTTGCTACACGGTTTCAACAATGAGAAAAATCTGTCTCCAAGAAAAAAAAAACAAGAAAGAAACAAATTATTATTACTATTATTACAATCAGCAACAATTTTTTTTTTTGCAGATAAAAAAAATAGGAAAATGTGCGAAACGGCTCCATTACGGATCGCCTTTTTTGTTTTGCTACTATTTTCTCTTTTTTTTTTTCTTTATTTCATTATCATTGCCAGCTTCACGGCAGCTGTGTTTCTTCTCTTTCCTTCATATCACTTTGTATTTGGAACAGTGAGAAGCCGAGGCCTGAAGTCACCGTGATCCTGTATCATGTGTGCGTTCGCAATTATTAATGGATGGCATATATATATATATTAGTACGAAGACAACTATCTATTTTATTTTTATATTTTTTTCTATATATATATATATATATATATATATCAGCACCACCACAATTCAAATTCAATGTGGAATGCCCATGTGCGCCTTGCCTCTCGAAAACCGAAACTTTATTCATGCGGAAACTGGGTGGAAAGCAGTATTGTCATGAGGTTATGAGTTTTGAAAGTTTTCGAATTGGCACACTGTTCACTATGGCAGGTCGTACAACAACTACAACGAAAAGAAAATATCAACAGTTAAGTGCCACACGCAGGACGGCTCCTGCACTAGTTGGTACGCTTTGAATGTTTTTCGGCTGTCTTACTTTGGCTGTAGGAGACCCCGTTAGTGAGCTGAAACGTGAACTAATGCTGTAACCTGTTGCTAAATGCATTTTGCTGTTGTTTTCTTATCGTTTCTTTTCTTCTTTTCTGAAAATATTTTTGAAAAAGATATATTTGGTTCTACAGGCTTCACTATTAAGGTACTTTGTGCGATTGGGGGTAGAAGTTGACACATTCTTTTATTACTACTCACATTAGTTTAGCTGCCTTCTTCTTCTTTGTGATTGCTTTGAAGTGCCATAATTCTTTGTGGTTGTTGTTGCTTCTCTAGAGTGGGAATGGGACCCAACAGGCAAAGGAAGCCAAGAGAGCGGGGTGGTCGTGGCGGACGCGGTGGAGGACAAGGGAGGGCAATAGCACCGGCTGCTTCCCCTACCAAGCAAGCTCCTTCGATGATTACCAGCGCGGGTCGAGACCTCATCATTGATGTCCTGCACCATGCTGCAACTGGCGGTAGCGTGCCGGTTCCTGAAAAGCACTTTGACGCTCATACAGGCACCCGCATCACACTTCAGCGGAATTCCCCTCTTAGCCCAGCTGAGACGCTTCAACGCCTCTTTGAGGGTCTTGGCTTCCCACGTGATTTGGTTACTCAGTATCTCACTGACCTCGCCCGAAGTACCACCGAGTTTCCCACCTTCAGCAATGTGTCGGAACTTACCGAAGAAGGTGGCCGCTTTCAGCCGTTTCTGGTTCAGAGCTGCTTTGAGCTCTTCAACTGCATGGTGTGGTTTCACCGCGATGAGAGGGCTGGAGAAGAGGAGATAGATCCGGATGAGGGGGATGAAATGCTCGCGGGTGAGGTGGAGACACTTGAAGGCCTCTTCAGTGATAGTTTTCTGGGAAAACGCTATTTTGAAGACACTGAAACACAGGACAGAGAACTGTATTTTTCTTTTATCTCTGGGGACAACAAGCGGATTCTTGTAGTGGTGCGCTTGCCTGACTATTATCCCACTGAGCCCCCGACTATACTTCTGCAACCGTTAAGCAGTAGTTCCCTCAGTCCCCCTCAAGGACAGCTTCCCGCACTTGCTGTGGCGCCGTCGTGCACCAAGGACCTTACCGCCGCGAGTCGAAGAGCAATTATGGATAGCGCGACAGAAGCTATAGATGCGTTTGCAGGAAGTTGGTGCCTGATGCCTCTCATTTCCGCCATTGGTGGTGCGATATCTAGTGTGGAAGAGGCGGCGCCTATGGCACCTGTCAGTGTGCCCAATGTCCCAGAGTCCCAGAAGCGGCAGGAATCTGCGGAGCAACGCAAGGCATTTGTTGGCGCGCTCACAGGCAAGAATAAGAAGGGCGGCGCTGATGACGACGATGACGGGCAAGACCGCTTTATTCAAGTGTCAATGCCTGAGAAGGTGGAGTTGGCGACTGTGGAGGCGCCTGGCGCAGACGGGGTTGCATCTAAAGTGCGGCAGGAGTTTCTTGTGCAGGATTCCCAGCTGGATGCGGAGATGAAGGCTGATTGGGAAAGGCTGCGTGTCGGTGGATCACTCAGCAAGACACGCGCCGAGTTGCCCGCTTTCCTTGTACGTGATCAGCTGCGTGCTGCCCTTGCTTATCATAACGTTGTGGTGATTGGGGGTGAAACGGGCAGTGGTAAAACGACGCAGATCCCGCAGTATCTACTAGAATTTATGTGTGAGGGAGGCAAGGGTAGCGGGGCGAATATCGTTTGCACGCAACCTAGGCGTCTTGCTGCCACTTCGGTTGCTTTGCGTGTGGCGGAGGAAAGAGACGACGCGGTGGGCGGCACAGTGGGTTACTCGATTCGACTGGAGAATTGCGTGTCAAAGAAAACGAAGATTACTTACTGCACAACAGGTATTGTGCTTCGTCGGCTGCAAACAGACAAGTTCCTTGGCCGCGTGAGTCACATTGTAGTGGATGAAATTCACGAGCGTGGTGTTGATACGGACTTTCTTCTTATTCTTCTCAGAGATCTTGTGAATCGACGTAGCGACCTCAAGGTTGTCTTGATGAGTGCCACCATGGACTCTGAGCTGTTCTCACGCTATTTTGGTGGAGCGCCGATTATATCCATCAAGGGGCGTACGTTCCCTGTGAAGGTCTTTCACCTGGAGCAGATTATTCCCGAGGTCAACTATGTGTTAGAAGAGGGATCTCCATATGAGAAGCCCAATAGCCACAACAGGGAAGCACGCATGCGTAACACGCGCAAGAACGTGCTAAGCCTAGATATTGACGAGGTGGACGAAGAGCGAGAGCAGCACGAGGAACTGAGGGTCATGGCTCGCACCACTAATGCCTCTCCACAGACTCTTGAAGTTCTCTCTCGACTGAATAATGGCGTAATCAACTACGAGTTGATCGAGTGCATCGTTGAGTACATTGATCGCTCTCTTCGCGTAGAGGGCGCGGTGCTAGTATTTCTGCCCGGTATGGCCGAGATTCAGAAATGTATGGAGCAGCTCAAGTCTAACCCACATCTTGCGAGAGTCTGCTGCTTTTACAACTTGCACAGCTCGCTTGGGTCAACGGAGCAGCAAGGCGTGTTCCGCAAGCCACCACGCGGTGTGCGTAAGGTGATTTTGGGCACGAACATCATGGAAACATCTATCACCATTGACGATGCTGTCTTTGTTATCGACACTGGAAAGGCGAAAGAGAACCGCTATAATGCACGGAAAAGTTTGTCGGAGCTGGTGACGGTGGACATCTCCAAAGCAAACTGCCGCCAGCGCCAGGGTCGTGCCGGTCGTGTGCGTGAGGGCTTCTGCTTCCGGCTCTTCACCGAGGGACAGTTTGAGGTGTTCGAAGATCATCAGCTGTGCGAAATGCACCGAGTACCGTTGGAGAGTCTCATTCTTCAGATTTATGCGTTGCATCTTGGTGATGAGGTGGAGTATTTACAGAAGGCTCTTACACCTCCGGAGGAGAAGGCAATCAACAGCAGCGTCAAGGTACTCACCACGTTAGGTGCTCTCACGGCTGAGAAACGTCTCACCTCGCTTGGACAGCATCTTGCTAATCTTCCACTGGACGTGCGTGTGGGGAAGATGATTATCCATGGCGCCTTGCTTCAGTGCATTGACCCTGTCCTAACCATCGCCGCGTGTCTTGCGATTCGTTCTCCGTTTCTTGCCTCTATGGAACTCCGCACTGAGGTGGAAGGCATTCGCCGCGCCTTTGCCAAGGACCATCTCTCTGATCAGATGGCATCATGGCTGGCGTATAGCAAGTGGATGACGACATTGCTTTCAGGTGGCGGTGCTGCTGCTGCTCGAAAAGTGTGCGCAGATTGCTATCTCTCCCCAGCTGCACTTCAGCAGATCCAGTCCACAAAGCGTCAGTACGAGCACTACTTGTGCGAAGCCGGCTTCATTGAAGGTGCCGACACCCGCCGTGCCTCATCCAACCGATTTCTCTTTCCTGTGTACACGACACTAGATGGTAGTGTGTACGAGGCAGGAGGGGAACACTTCAACGTGAACTCAGGCAGCGCAAAGTGCGTGTTGGCCTGTATTGTGGCTGGGCTATATCCCAATGTGGCTCGTGTGAAACCTTTCAAGACAGCAGGGAGTCGCGGGGGCGGTGGCTATCAGAACAGTCACCACACCAAGATGACTCGCTTCGTCACTTTGGATGGTTCAGACTGCCTTATTCATCCATCGAGCGTAGCGGGGAAGGAGAGTAAGTTTCCTTCACAGCTGCTGGCATACGTGGATAAGGTGAAGACGTCTGCCATCTTTCTTCGCGAGGTATCTCTCATCAGCCCCCTGCACGTCATCTTATTTGGGGGTGGAAAACTTGAGTACCTGGAGAAGTACCAGGAGCTCTGTGTGGATGAGATGACCGCGTTTCGCTGCAATGCAGATGATGCAACGCTTTTGTCTCACCTCAAGACTCAATTAGACTCTGCGCTCACCACAAAGATTAACAATCCCGGCCAAAGTTGGGAGTTTATCAGTGCTGTAGTGGTACGAGCTATTGTGAAGCTTCTCAGAGATGATGGCGTGGGCAGTCGAAACCTCACTATCATTGACAGGCGTGCTCCACGCGCGCCACTCACCGAGGATCTTATTCCCGTAGCCGCGGAGCCGATTCCCAGCAGCCAACCTATTGATCAGCCCTTCAAGACGACAAAATCATGCTTTGTGTGCGGAGATTTTGGTCATGTGTCTCGTTACTGTCCTCATAGTGCTAGCAACAGCAAGGGAGGACCACCGGTACGGTGTTTCATCTGCGGTCAATGGCACTTTCCGCAGGACTGCACTCTAGTGAAGCCATTCACAAGGTAAACTGGCGTGGCCGCACTGCGTGGTACTAGTGCCGCTATTTTCAGTGCTTTAGTGCTGGAGGTATCAAATGATAATTTTATAATTATGTGCTTTAACATGTATGGTTGTCGTAGTTGCGCAATATATATCCTAATGTTTCCCAAATGTTATCATGACTCATGACATTGTTGCTAAATGCTATCTGTATCTGGTAAGTTGTTGCCACTGCCTTTTTTCTCTTTCTCTTACTCTATATTTCCTCTTTTTTTTTTTGTCTGCCGTGTGCTACCTGCACGTGTTTCTTTATTGTTAAACGTTCATTTGCTCTTATAAGCTCTGTGCAGCTTAAACAATTGTTTCTTCAGATAAAAAAACAAGGAAGCAATCACTTTTTAAAGAATAACGAGAACACACAAAAACACTCACACCATTTCAGTGAACGTGCCGTCTATCAGCTCGCAATTCAACCACTCAAGTGTTCACATTTTACTTTTCGTGTTAAAGACACATTGAAGAATTTTTAAAGAAGATATATTAGCATTTTGGAGGCAGTTATTTCTTTTTTTTTCTTCTTCTTCCTTTCACCATGACGAAGATTGTCAACGCTCCCTTTGGCTGCAACGTGTATGTCGCTAGTCTTCCCATGGATTTCAGTGATCAGCAGTTATTTGAGCTGTTTGCACCATACGGCTCTATCAATTCCGCCCGTATTATGCGTGCCAAGGGGACTCGCGTATCAAAGGGCTACGGCTTTGTGCTCTACAAGAATCCCAAGTCTGCAGCTTTTGCTATTGCCAACGCCCAAGGTATCGTGATCAATGGTGTACGCCTCCAAGTTCGCATTGCCCACCCAGACGCTTCCACTTCGCTGCGTAAGTTTCCTCAGGTCAGCAACTCCACCAGCTTCTCCTCCACCGACGATGAATTTTCGAACCAACTGACCCCTACACCTTCTACAATTACAATGTCGGCACCGTCGTCTCAAATTTCTGGCCCCGTCGTGCTCCAGGCTGCTCCATATACTCCAATGTGCGCGGCAGCAGCCGTTACCGCTGCCCCACATATTATGGGGCCCGTACCCATGTATTCGATGCCCAACGCCGCTACCAATCCTACTTCCGTTGCTCTCCAAACCAATGTTCAGTACATTCAGCCCATACAGGCTTCTAGCCAACCGATGTGCATCATGGTGTTTCCTGATGGTCAAGGAGGAGTCAGGTATGGATTTTGAAAATGGGTTGTGGAATTTTTTTTGTATGAAATTCTTCGCGGGTACACTATTATTATTACAACATTACTTTTGATGTGGAGAATTGAAAACTTGGTGACCTAGTGTTTTTATTGAAACACAAGATGGAAGGCATAATTGTACAGTGCGTGCGCGTGTCTAAATGGGTTCAATTCGAAAAAAAAATATGAAGACAGCCACACTTAAGCCTCCTATCTTCCCTTCCTTTTGAGTACTTGGACTTCACCAAATGAATACTGCGGTGGTGTGTGTATGGAGGGGAAGGGGGCTTTTTTAAAAACATTTTTAAAGAACGGCTCACAACTACCTTTATCTTACCACATACTTTTTTTTTCCATCTTGTACATCTTTGCTTCCTTTCCATATTATTGCGTTCTGTATTGGTTGGTATCAGTCATTTATTTTATTTTTTATTATTTTTTATTATTTAGCTCGTGTGTGTATACGTGCGTTTCATTTTGTTTTGATTTACTCCATTTTCTCTGCACACTTTTTTTTTTGCACTATCATGAAGCCTGTTTTTTTTCGTGTGTGTGCATTTGCGCTGTTTCTACTCTTCACTTTACTTTTTTTTTTATAATTATTTTTTTTTTGGTTGTTTCTTTTTCTTGATGAGTACATCACCTCAGTGCACATATTTATTTTTTCAAACATATATACATGTAAATGGTTTTTTTTTTTTAACTGAACGACTGCATGAAAACGAGGGCTCAATGAGCTAAATGTTTTATAAGCATATATAATTTCTGAAACATAATAAAAATTATTATTTTATTGCGGATGGATGAAGACAAAATGTTACGAGCAGTTGAATTGGAAGAAAGATGCGAATATAGGAAAGCACGAAAAAAAATAGAAAGTTGAGCCCTATCTTGGTGAACTACTTTACGCTTAGCTGCGGAATCATTTTTTTTTTGTATGTGCTTTCTTGATTTATTTTCTTTTCTCCCGCATTTGTTTTGCTTATCAGTTTGTCTACGCATATTTTTTTTGTTGCTATTACGCTTTCCCTTGGTGCCTGACACACCACCATATAACAGTCGTATGATTTTTATTTTTATTGATTTTTTTTCCCCCCTCTCCCCCCTCTCCGCTGTTTTTAATGAAGCATTTATCTTTCCTTTTCCACTAACCTTCATGTGCAACTAACGCAGAAAAAAAGAAAACGCGCGTGTGTGTGTGTCTGAGACTAAAGAACTTTATATATATATGTATATGTGTGTGTGCTTTAAGTCATGCTGGCAGCTGAGCACTGTGTAGTAGCCCTTGTCGCGTCTCTCGAAATATTCTCGAGATGTTTGAGCTTTAGTGCGTGTATTCAACTATTGTAATAGTAACTATTACTTTTATTATTATTATTATTATTATTATTATTATCATTATTATTATTATTATTATTATTATATATTTGCTCCGATACGAATCGTCAAGCCAAAATAAAATTTTATGTATGCAAAGAAAAGGAAGGAAGCTCTGAGTAGTGTTCTCGGTTTTTTTCTTGCTTACTCAATAATAAATATAGAGAGGCGTGTACCACTTTTTTTTTTTCTTAATGTAGTTTTTCTTGCCAATGTTTGGTCACATTTTTTTTCTCTTTTCCCCCTTAATAAGGCAATTTTTTTTAGTGTTTTCTTCTCCCTGCGCTTTTTTTTATAATGGAATGTGGTTGGTAACGCATAGAACTGCTTCTTTTTGAGATGGAACTTTAGCTAAATGGGCCTGTCAAGTGTTTTTGTGTGAATGTATGAAAGTCTCTCGGGTCCGCTTTACGTTAAAGCTTGGTGTGTGCCATACAAACAAAAGTGGTTTTCTTTTTATCAAATGCTTGTGGTTCGCTGTAGTGCTGCCGTATATGTATCCAGTGCCTTTTTGTTGCATTAAGTATGAAGCACGGAAAGAGGCACGAGGGACGAACTTGCTTGTCACCACTCCTCCCTTTATCTCTCCTCCGATGAACATTATTCACATTTTCGCAAAGGTGACTTAAGGAAATGTCGAGCGTTGTGTTAGGTAGTTGCAAAGAAACATGAATTATATTGAATAGTTCAAGTTTATTTATTTTTCTCTCTTTCGCTTTAGTTTGTTTACACGCATGCAATTGACAGTCTCTCCAGCCCTTTTTTGTTGTTAGTGTTCATTTCATTTTGTTCCGGGACGGATTTTTTTTTTCACTGTCAACTTCTTTTTTTTTTTTTTGAATACGTGGTTGACATCCCATTGATATGTTTGTTCTAGCTGTAGGGTATGAAAGCCCACATCATGACAACCTGTGTTACAGTCTTATTACAAGCAACATACCGCGATATAACGAAGAATGAAACACATCTTTGCTGAGTGCCAAACTCACAGCAGGGAGATGTCAGATACAAGCTAAATTATATGTTTTTTTTTTTTAAGTTAAAGCGAAGTGCAGCGCTCTCCCCTGGAAGCACAAAGGGAAAAAAATACATGTGATGATTTAAACGAAGAAAAAAAAGAGACATATACATATAGAGAGAGAATGAAAATAATTAGGCTGAGGGGAGAGGGCGGTTTGATGAGCGTAATCATTTTTTTTTTTTTTGCTGTTGCTTTGAAGTTAAAGACAATGAGAGTTTTCTTTTCAGTTTCTTTTTCTTGTCGTTCTTTTTTGTTTTGTCTTCTTTAACTCTTTTAATAATGAAATTGACACATTTTTCTTTTTCTTTGCTTCAGGCCTATGCAGCGTATCCATTTTTCTTTTTCTTTGCCTCAGGCCTATGCAACGTATCCATTTTTCTTTTTCTTTGTTTTTATTACATATATTTACTTGACTTTGTAGTAGCGGCCTTGCTGTTTCAGTGTATCAGGCCAGTAGATTATCACAGTTGTGACATTTTGAGAGTTTACTCAATGTGATGCGATGATTACTGTTGCATTAGTGAAACAAACGTCTTTCATTTATCTTAAGTTTCATGTTTGCATTGCTCTTCATCTACGATTTTTTTGAACCTTTATGTGGTGCCGTGAATATGTAATGCAGAAACTGTGTTTAGAGCTGCTGAATGAGATGATTAGGATGTACATATATATATATATATATATATATATTTGCTATCAATAGTTTTACGGTGCGTAATATGGTAATGGTGTCACAAATGAGAAGGTAGGGGTATTATCGTGCTCAAGCGCGCGCGTGTGTGCGTGTGTGTGGGTGGATATAAGGAATCCTGCTGTTTATTTTCTTTTCTTTTACAAGATGTTCATATGATTACGCACTTTACTTCTTATCTATTTCTCCCCCCCCCCCCCTTTTTTTTAACCCCCGTTACCGAAGAGGGCCAGAAAAAATATATAGGGATATCACCTTCACTGCTTTTTTTTTTTGTATTTTCTGTTGCTCGGTACTGTTTGTGCAAAAACGCTCTTCAATGAATAATCTTTCCAAGTTTGATGTAGCAAAGAGTGGTATACGCATATCATTTATTGCACTGAAACAAAAGAAAAAAAAACGTATTCTTGCGTTTTTTTATTCTCTTCCTAATTGTTGTTGTTTTTCATTTTGCCTTCGTCTTTATCCGCCTCCCGCTTCTTTTTTTTTTTTTGTCTAATTGTAATGACAAGGGGTTAGCCGTTCATTATGAGGTGCATTGGATAGCTAAGACAGACCCCTGCCCACACTTTCTTTTCTTTTTTTTTCGTCCGAAGAAAAAAGAAATGTCAACGTAAAAACAAATGTGTGGTGGTATGTACGTGTCTCTCTCTCTGTGTGTGTGTGCAGTTATCAAAAAAAAAAAAAAAAAACAGGCTGTGAATGGGTATTGTATCTTTCATTGCCCGTGCTGCTTGTAAAGGAGGTTTCGGAGATTTTTTTGCCAATAAGCAGAATGTTGTATTCATTCATTTTTTGTTAACGTTTTACGTAAAATATGAGGAGGCAATTTTTGTGCTACGCATGACTTTTTTTTCAGAATATTGGAAATGTCTTTGCATGCATTCCGATGCTTGTATCTTTATCATTATTGTTCATCTTGTTCTTTCTCATGTGTTGGCTGCAGAATAGTACTTGTATCTAGAAGGAAGACACTGCCATTCCCTCTTTTTGCAAAGGAACCCCCTTAAGAAAAAAAAAAAACGAATACACCTTAAAGGCAGATAGTAGGTACGTTTTCATTCTTGTTTAAGTAGTTTATTTTTTTGGCTTCAGTTTTAAAAAATAATACCATTCACACCAACAACGCCGATTCACAAATACAAATGAACATGAAGAACACGGTTGTCTCTGTCAATATCCCTGAGGGTTCTATCGGGAAGAACAACGTGGCGTACACCGCTACAACGCTCTTCACCAATCAAGGCTTCTTTCAGGATGAGCTTGACTTGAATGGTGCTGATCTTGCAGCCAATATTGGCGCCAACAACTTTTCTTGCTTTGAGGCCTACTCTGCCGACGGTGCTCATCTCATGCATTTTCGAGCAGCCGCGGCCGAAACTCCAGTGGCAGCGCCACAAACATCTGGCACGCGCGCCACAAGCAAAACATTCGACGCAACGGCGCAGATTCCAGCTGGCATAAAACATCAGTCTCTCAACAGCAACATATACGTGGCGTCACTCCCTGAGAACTTCACCGATGCCGCTCTATACGCTCTCTTTGCTCCGTTCGGCCGCATTCTTTCAGCAAAAGTGATGTGTCGCAAGGGAACGAGCGCGTGCAAGGGGTATGGGTTTGTGCTATTTGAATTCGAGGAGTCAGCCGCGCGCGCCCAGGCTGAGATGATTGGTTTTGTGGTGGGGGGTAACAAGATTCAAGTGCGTCGTGCAAGGGTGGCTGCATCGACGCCACTGATAGACACGAACAGCATGGCCATGGTGACAGCTCCGACTACCACCACGACGATTAGTAGCAACTACAGCTTCTCTCGGCACCCCATCGCTGTTTCCGCGAGCTCCTTCAGCCACTCACAGCCTTTGGTGCCTTCAGTTCTTTCTACATCGTGCACAAATATGAGTAGTGGGTCCTTCATTATGGCGCCCCAGCAGTCGCAGTCACAGTTGTGTCCTCAAGGGTTCTGCACGCCGTCAGCGGCGGCGTCTGTGGCGCACATGCAGCAACATCTTCAGCCAGTGTATTGGCAGAGGGGGAAGGACAACACCCCGGTGGTGTACATGATGGTTCCTCTTCGTCAAGACGCTGCGTCTAATAGTAACCAAATTATGCCCTTTTGAGAGCGAAGGGAAAAGGGAAAGAGGAGAGAGAAGCAAAGAGCGACGATACTAAGCACGCAAAGTGCATTTAGTCAGCGCCATCACAAGAGTTTGTGTTTCATAGACAGAACAGAATGATGTACGCACATATGTGCGTGTTCTTTTTTTTTTTTTTTGGTGTGTGTGTGCGGGTGTGTGTGTTCAACATAATTGATAATAATTGTAGTTTTTGCTGCTGTCAGGCATACTTTGCCACCTTCTACCTCAGTAGCCTAACGCGAGCACTTTGCTTGCCTTACGCTGCTTCTGTCCTCATCATTCTTTCCTCTACCCACATTTTTGTGGACGTTCAAGCCACATTATAATTGTATTACCACCGAGGATACTCCGCTAACACCGATGGCATTTCTCTAGGGCTCATATCACTGTTCCTGATTACCCCTCCGGCCTGGCACCATATTGCGCCCGCGTCGTTCTCTGACAGCTTGTTGGAAATATGTGTATAAATCCTGTCATAGCTGAATGTTGTGCATTGCGTAACGATATTTGGATGATGATGCCTCAAGCATGCTGTATCAAGCATGATGTGGCTCCCTGGTCTGCTCGTCAACTTCCTCTAACGCAGAAAGAGGAGAACTCGTGCAGAGCAGAGGATGGGTGATAGGAGCGAAACGAACTGAAGCTCTTACCGTGGCAGTCGGATGGAAAAGGCGCGGTATACTTATATTTTCTTTTGGTGGAGATTTCAATTACTTTTTGTTTTTTATATCTTTTTTTTTTTTACTTTAAATACTCTCCGTTCTCAATGGTAAGGCTAGCAGATGCTCACAAGCACATGCACATATTTCATACGGTCGCAGCTCAAGTCCCCCAAGTAGGGCAACTTTATAATATGGAAAATGCTTGGAGAACGGAGTGTTTCCTTACGTCGTGAGACTGTTTTTTTTTTTTTTTCTTACTCGTGCACTTGTGTTTCATTATTATTACTTGTATTGATGAGCCAGATTTTTTTGCTTTCTACCGGGGATTATTGACATGTTCTCCGAGTGCTGTTGCTTGAACCGACGGGTTTTTTTTTTTATGTGTGTGTGTGCGATGACCACCTGGTTCTTGCTAGCTACAGTGACAAATAGCCTCACAGTTGCGGATACGCCGGTGCTGAGAGAGATATGGAGCTCTTTAAAATATTTACTTGTTCTCATCTATTATTTTTTTAAACATATCCACACTTTATCATATATTTCTTTCCGTGTACCTTGGGGGTGTTTTTTCCTTGTTGCTGTATTTTCTCCTATCTTTTCTTCTCATTTATTTATTTTTTGCTTCTGGGTTGTTTCTCATCTCTCTTAAACCCTTTTTTTTTTCTACGTTGTTTCCTACAGTCTCAATGTTCGTTTCGTTCTCGTCGTATCTTATCATGATTGTGTATTGTTCTCAACCGCAATGGCAACTCTCACACTTTTGAGTGCACTTGTGCGTGTGTTTTTATGTGCAGTGTTCTTCTCTTTTCCGCGCTTTTGTTTTCTTTTTTTCCTCTTCCTTCCATCTCCCGCTGTTCTTGTGACACCTTAGAGTGAGCTTGTGTTTTGTTTTGTTGTTGCTCTCGTGCTCATGTCATGTACTGTAAAGTGTATATAGTTGAGGATACATTAAAGACGTAACAGCCGCACAATCTGCTTCTCACCATTGCTAGCTAACTCTCTTTTCCCCCCCCCCCTCCTTCTCTCCCTTTCCCATGCTGTCACCGTTGTAGGCATAGTGACAGTTGCTGTTTTTTTTATTATTATTCATTCACACGCATACACACGTTTCTATACACATGTTTGTTTTTTCCTTCTAAAATTAGCGCGTCCTATCATCTTCTTTCTGCCCACTTTCTTCTCCTCCTATTATTTTTTTTGACATGTTTCCTGCGTGTGCTACGCTGCACTCTTCACATATCTTTCTCCTTTGCATTGCTTCTGGCCGTGCTAAAGGCACGAACGGCAGTTGCATTTTTGGGAATCCCATCAAAAAAAATTGGGTGAGCTCAATAATGTCTTATTTTGTGTGTGTGTGTGTGTGTGTGTGTGTGTGACTAATGACATTTGCAGAGTTTTTTAAAAAAAAAAAACCCTCCCCCCCCCTTTTCTTTCTCTATATATGCACAGCTTATGTATCTTCTTCTTGCGAAAGGGTATACTATATTATACACTAGTGGGTATTTCGTGGTGTGTCGTGTGTGTGTGCACCTGTTTCTCTTTTTTTCTACTTCAGAATTTTCCCATGTTTTTTTTTCTTTTCAAGCCAATCATTTATATTGCGCTGCCTTATGGTCTGCTGGTTCTGTAGAGTCGCTTTTGTTGTTGTTGTTGTTGTCGCTCTTCGATCGGTTTGTTGAAGTGAAACGATGAGACGAAGATATGCGTACCGCAAGCAAGTACCCGTGTGCTTTTGCTTTAAGTCATACATATAGATGGCAAAGCGTTCTTTGTTAAGAGAGCACGCAGTCATGAAAGTCAATATGGGCGTACTCCTTCCTCAAAAGACAGAGTATGTTATGGTACCCTAGTTGTCTTTGTGTGGCATTATCAGCATGTATTTGCTTTTTTTTTTTTGTGTGTGTGTGAGAAAGCAGCTCAAGCGCATTTTTTTTTGTTTTTTTGAGAGGGGAGCGGAGGGGGACACAATTTATGCACCTGTGCGTACACGTGCTTTCGAATGAAGCTATTCGTAGCTCACAGGTGTATTCATCGATGTGATTATTGGAGTTTGCTTTCATGTGCGTGGACGTATGTCTCGCTCTACGAGCCACGAGTTAAAGAGTGTGCTAGTGACTTAGTTTTCAAATGCTCGATTCTTTTTATTATTTATTTATTTTTTTGCTTTGCTATTTCTCCCCTCACACTGCTCCGTGAGTGCAGCCTAAGTTGTATTAGGCATATCTTGTTTTGGCGCGAAGAATTAAAAGGAACATTTTGCTTTTGTGGTTTAGATCAGTGTACATCATGCACCGTGTGAGAGTTGACATAATTGCTCTATCCATCTATCAGTATATAGTTATATATCTAGCAAGCGCGACCGGTAGCGGTTGTAGCGTGTCAAGCCGCGACACGAAGTGAGCTGTTACTTGGGTGTTGCTGTAGAGAAAAACGAACAGAGAACTTGGGGACCGAAGAGGCGGTCATCCTAATATTATATATCATTATTGTTAATTACCTCCCCACCCTTTTTTTGTGCTTACATCGCACAGGGATAAAAATTTATATCAAGCTAAGACACATATCGAGACTATTATTAAACACCCTCCTGCCCACTGCTAAGGGCATACGCATATATATATATATATATATATTTGTATCTTAACATAAGCAACTGTACTGAAAGAAAAATGGAAACAATCCTAAACAAAAGAAAAGAGAGAGAGAGAGATAAAAGAGCATATATAACCAATGAATTTTACTGAGTTTTTTTTTTTTTGCACATGAGTCTATTGAGAGCTCACGGTCTCTGGTGGATGAGGGCAGCCATCCCCCGGGGACACGGAAAGCAGTCGTCGACAAAATCTATTGAGATCTTCTATGAGAGCGAAGTCCCTGATGTGTGGGGACGAGCGACACCAACGCGTTAGCATGGAAGTTTGATTGACCTGCATGTTCTTCTTTTATCCCCCCATTTCTATTATTACATAGGGAATCCACAAAAATACATAAATGCATAATAGGTTTCTTGCTTTTCGAGGGAAAACTATTGCTCGCATACGTGCGTTGCATACCGTGTGTGTTCTTGTGGATAGAGTGTGTTATGTTTAAGAAGAAAGAGGCTGTGGGAAAAGTCGGTGACCAGTAGCTGATCTTTTTCAGATATAATTCTTTCCTCTTGTGTAAAAGTGTGTTTGTTTGTATTTCTGATATCTCTTTATACTTTTCGTTGTTTCCTTCCATTTTTTTTTGTTGTTGTTGTGATCGCTTCTATCTGAGTTATCGATTATTAAAGCACCACAGATAGGGATCTTACATGCTCGAATTTCTTTGTGTTTGAGAATTCATTTCCTTTGTAGGCTTCAGCAAGTCTTCCTTTTTATTTATTTTTATTTTTACAAGAGACTTGATACTCCACCCATTTTTCCTATTTTATTATTGTCGTTTGGCCTCGACGGCCAATTCCACAAATCAGTGAACAAAACATTTGTGTATATTACTGAGAGACATAGAAATGAGAAAACACACACTACACATCGTGCTTTCTCCCTTTCTTTTTTATCTTTTATTTTTTATCTTTCCTTTTTTAAATTATTTTTGCCTCTTAGAAAGGTGATATCTGCTTATGAGTGGTGCTGATGAGTTAGTGTTACTTCTCCTTCCTTTTCTTTTCTTTTCTTTTCTTATTTTTCTTTTGTATGTTTCTCTGTGTGCATTCTCTGTACGAGCGCGGGCAAATACCTGCCCTTCTGCGTTCTCAACGTCTTTATCAGGTTGTTTCCAACGGTGGTGCTGCAGCACCTCGGAAGTACCATGACTGGTGAAGCATAGTGTTGAAATATACCCAATTATGAGAAACTTTATTTTTCCTTTCCTTTTCTTTTTTGATAGCTGAGAGGCAACATAGTGCACTATACGCTTTAAAGGCGAGAAAAAAAAAGCAATAAAAATACGAAGAGGAGATGTGTATATTGTGTCATCGTACAAGACATTTAATATATGTGTCTGTGTAGTGCAGAAACAATGCGATATGAGTGTTAGCCGCTGCACAGATGCTGTTGTGTTATTGCTTATTTACTTTTTCTCTCTTTTCACATCTGTATCTTTTCTTCTTTTCTTCTTAATTGGGGGATTTCACAAAGAAAATACTGATATCACCGTCAATCAAGACTTACCCTGTATGAAAGATTTCATTCTTTACTCATTTTTTATCTTCTTACTTTCTTATTTGTGATCCTCACTTTTCATCTCTGTTCGCGACACGGATGTAGAGGGTCTTTTAAAAAATTATTTATTTATTGCTCCTTTATGAGCAGCCACGCGTAGTATGGCTGAGCGGTTTTTTTTTTCTTTTCATATTCCTGGTTACTGAAACAAAATACTGTCAGGACACCACTGTTCTCAAGAGTCAATTGAATAAAAAATGATGTGGCAACTCAAAAGCGCGATATTTGGCTCATATTGTTCTTTTTTTTTTTGCTTTACAAGTAACATAAAAAAAAAAGTTATCGACTTTGCAATTGGAGGTGTGTTAAAGGCTTTCTATTGTGATGTGCACAAACCAACATGTATGTATATGGATGTGTGTGAAGGACTGAAAGAAAGTATGCGTTGCTCTGGAAAAACATCTATTTTCATCTTTATTTTCTTCTTTACTTTTTGTTGTCGCCATTCTTTTTTTTTTTGTCTGTCGTGAACACTTGTATGTTATAATGTTCGTTGTGTGCTTCGTACATGTGCATTCATGACGAAGCTATTCGTAGAGTGTATTCCTCTTGACTTTTGCTAGACATTTGCCGATAGGAAAAAAAAAAGCCTCACAAGTACTGTTTCTTCTTTTAAAGATATATCTTGAGTATACAAAAGTACGTACGCAAGAAAACATCCACACACATACACCTCTTTCAAACAGTGCATTAAGTACGTGTGTGCCATGTTCATCGTTCAGGTTGCCGCTGACATTTTCTCCAACAAGCTCAACTATGAGCTGAGCTTCCCCAGTCGCCCATCTCTGTCTGAGCTCACCAAGGCGGTGGAAACCTCCTTCTCGACCGAGATCTCCAATACCCGTCCTGATGGGGTCCCACCGCACACTTTCCGCGTGTCCAAAGTGAAGATATACGATGAAGACAAAAATAAGTGGGTGGATCTTATCGGCGATGGACAATTAATGGACTACTGCCAGCTCTATGCCTTCCAGCCAGAAAACCCTTGGCATAAGGAGACCCAAAAAGCGATCCCTCCGGCGTCAAAGCCCCCAGCAGCCACTTCCGCTCCTACAGGCAGTGGTGCGAGCAACCGAGGGGGTCGTGGTGGTGGTGCCGTGACGTCCAGTGCGCTTGCCCCATACTCTGGTGGTCGCAGTAGCGCCGCTGATGCCCGCAGCGAACCCTCCTCTTCCCGTAGGCCGTACCAGAGTGGTGCAAGCGCCACTTCTACGGCGCTTGTGACAAAGGCGGTGGATGCGTCTCCGGAAGAAAAACTGCGAGTTGTCTTTTCCGAGTTTGACACTAAAGGCAACCGCATGATCGACATCGAAGACTTTAAGCAAGGATTTCGTTCTATGGGGTTGGAGTTCTCCTCCGCCACCATCGAAGATCTTTTTGAGCGCGCCGATCAGAATCACGACAACCGCATTTCTTACTCGGAGTTCGAACGATTTGCGCGTCTCTATCCGATTATGGTGGATTGTCTCTTCTTCAGGTCCAAGGCGTTCTGGGAGGAGGAGCAACTCAACAAAGACATTCAGGGTGAGCGTGAGGCGGTAGCGCGCGCTGAAGCTGCCCTGGACCAGGCGCAGCATGCTCTTGAGCAGGCCGATGATGAAGTGGCGGCCAACATTGCCGCCGAGCGCGGCGCCGAGGAGGACCTCAAGGACCGCACGGAGCGCCTGCGTGATCTTGCGAAGGACATGGATGACGCCCGCAAGGAGAAGGACCGCGCGGTGCGAGACAAGAAGGAGCGAGAGAAGGACATGCAGGACGCCAAGGAACGTGAGAAGGAGGCCCGCAAAGATCTTCAGGACATTGCCAGGGATGCGGACAAGTTGGACCGCCGCGCTGGCGCACTCGCCAACGATGCCGCTGCCGCAGATGATAAAGTTCGTCAGTTGCAGAAGGCACTTGAGGAAGCTAAGCGTGCGGCTGACCGTGCCCACCAAGCCGCCGAGCAAGCCGCTATTGAGGCAGATCAGGCGAAAGATAAGGAGAAGACTGCCGCTCTGGAGGCAGATGCAGTGGCCCGCGATATTCCCAAGGCGGAGGATCTGGTCCGTGCTGCTGACCGCAACGTGGTCAACGCTGAGCAGTCCATCAAGGAGCTGGATAGCATTGGTAAGGACTTGGGCAGGGAGGCTGACGAAGCATCCAGGCGGCGTGACAACTGCAATAGAGCCGTCATGGACGCCAAGGAGAAGGCCAACGCACGGGTGAAGGAACTTGAGCAAGCGAAGAATGCCGTAGAGGATAGAGAGAGGGCGGCGAAGCAGAAGGAGGCCGAACTGGATGAACACCGCAAGCAGAGAGAGCTGGTGACTCAGCACGAGCGCACGCTGATTGAGCAGGAGCTGCGCCTGAGAGAACAGCGCGATAGTCTGGAGCAGCGCGAAACGAGGCTGATGTCTGAGGCGAGCAGTTTCTTGGGCAATTTGCGGTCGAACTTAAGCGGTGGTGGTGGGAGCCGCTCCTTCTCTCGAGATCCCTCAGCGTTTTAAAGCATGTTGATAGTGATATGGAGAGTTGAATGACGGGGAGGGAGGAGCGTGTGCATGCCAGTGGTCTTCCTCTCTCTATCTCTTTCTTCTATCTTCTTTTTTGTTTTTATATCGAAGATCAATCGGAAAAAGTGACGGCGTGCCCCTGCGAGGGTTACTGCCGCTGTTATCTAATGGGTCGTGTTGAGATATGCTATTCGTTTTTTCCCTCCCCCAACATTTTAGAGTTTATTTTTATCATAACATTATTTTGTATTTTTAATTTTTTTTTCCCAGGCGGTACACGGCATGTTGTCATCATGTCGAGGAAAAAAAAAGAAGAACAAGAAAAAAAAAGAATTGTACTATGATTTTTTGAGAGATACAGTTAGAGCAGCGAGATGCAGTTTTGAATGTGAATAGGGGTTGTGGTAAATAGTAGATAGCTACGCTTCTGTGACACCACGTATTCCCCTATTGCTACTTCAACCGGACATTTTTTTCGTCTGTCGATTGCGTACATTAATTTGACAATGTCATCGACTGAAAGTTGAGGTAAACGGGCCAAGAGAGGCTCTATTGTGAGCACTGCGTGTTCTTTTGAAAAAAAAAAGTGCCCATTATTCTTCTGCGCATTATCGACAGGCGCATGCGGCTGTGCATTTCTTGTCCTTCTTCTTGGAGCGTACGCGACCCATCAGATTTACGTGTGTGTGTTTGTATTTAGATTTGGCCTTTTCTCTGTGCAGCCACTTTTGTGCCTCTTACATCTTTTTTGTAGTTGTTGTTTCTTGTTGAGGTACTTTGTCTGAGAAGGTGTGTTGGGCTTCTCTAGAGTCAGTGGAGGGGGGGGGGGAGAAAGGAAACTAGAATGGATTGTTTGTGGTTTTTTTTTTGGTTCGTGTTATTTTTCTTTCATTTGTTTTCTGAGAAAATAGGCTCATGAGATTGATGCTAGAATGCATGAGTTGCAATGTGGATGCACTTCAGTGAGATATATATATAGAGAGAGAGGGGGGGGAGAGATGACATAAGAATACGAGAATGTCAGTACCAAATAGATACAGTGGTACAGGCTTCTTTTTTTTTTTGCCAGGAGGTTTGTTGGGCTGTTTCTTATTGTTATTGTTATTATTATTGTTTTAATGTGAGACGTGGATACGTACAATGAACAGGTGCATATAAGGAAAAAGTAGAAATAGACGTGATATAGCATTTCAATGATGACGATGAGTGCTCATCGCACTGTATTTTTTTATTCTGGTGTCTGTGCCTCTCCTGTTTAGTCCCCCCCCCCCCTTACCGTATTAACTTCACGAACAGGCTTGATATTTTTTTTCTTTTTTTTTCTTTTGCAAGCACATACACACGACACCGGTCAGAAAAAAAAGAATATCCATATAGAAGAGACAACCTGCTGGTGTTGATGTTAGATCTCACTGTTTAGCAGAAGAGGGGTGTTGACCTTAAACATAGTGTGTGTCTATGTACATATGCAGTCACCGTGCTGAAATTCCTCTCGCTCAGTACACTGTAGTATCCAGTGTCATAAAATGAGCTCTTTATGTACTTTCTTCTCGCTACACTGTTACCATTTTTTCATTAATGCTGCTTCGTTTTCTTTTCTTTTCTTAATGTACGCGGATATTTATTTTTAGCAGGTCACTACAGCACAAAAAAAAAAAAAAAGATTTTCAGGACTAAAAGAGAACAAAAAAAAAATAACTGCTGTTCTAGCACCATATTTTTTATTGGTATCACGTCTATTTCTTCCTCTTTCTATTAAATGCTCCGGCGCAATTGGTCTTTCCTCACGGCTGCAGCCGCTGCAACCGGCACCGCTGGAGCTGCCCCTACTGAGGGTTCTAGCGCCACTACCACCACGAGCAGCAGCGGCACTGCCACTACTATATCGGCGAGCTCGCGTCATACGATGCACCAGCTGTACCGCCGCCTTCTCAAGACTGGTGAGGAAGGGCCAATGATGCAGCATTGCCTCTCTGTACATACGCTGCCTGAAAGCCTTGCGTACGGGATGAATCTGTTGAATCTTCACAAGGGCCTCACGGACGTGGATGCAAAGGCGTGCCAGTTGTCATGGCTTCACCCCATCAAGCGGTTCCGTCTGGCGTGCTCACGCCGCTACTACGCGTGGAACATATTCGCCCTTCGATTGAAGCTCCGCGGTCAGAATGCGCTTAGCGATGCGCTGGTGTATACGCTGTTTCTGGTGGTATGCGTGCTTTTGTACGAGATCTACCGTGCGTGCCGCGTGGGTGTGAACAGGGCAGTAGAGCGCTACAGCACCATGGCCATCCCTATCATGCAGACATTTGATGCGATGGAGGCCTCGCAGGAACGTAAGAAGATACTTCGCTCAGAGATGGAGGAGGATATTGTGCGTACCCGCTAATCAACTGAAGCGGTGCCCGAGTATAGGATACGAGTGCATATATATATTGTTATCCTGGTCGTTCCCTTTAGCATTACTACTATTATCTGCTCTCTTCTGAACTAATTTTTTTTTCTTCTTCTTCTTCTTCCCATGTAGTGACTGACCTATTGTTGACATGGCTGCTGTTTGTGCGCGTATGCTCGACTCTAGGTTGGGCTGGGGGGGGAGCAAGGTCAGGTGCGAGACACACAACATCAAAATGACTACATAAACTATTCGGTGCTCGTACGTATACATGATGAAGGTGCGGCTGTGCGTGTACGCTTACTGGCTTACGCGCATCATACACAATATCTTGTTAATCAATTTTTATTAAAGGGCGTAACTACCACAGAAAACGCAGAAACATCTTGAAAATATAGTCCGCATTGTCGACATGCGGTATTGGCTTGATAGTGTGGCTTATACAAGGGAGACCCATTTTCTTTTCTTTTTGTAATGACATCCAATGCTGCTGTGAGAAAAATCGAAGTCTGCGGATCCATTTTCTAGCCTTTATCTTTCTTCGTTCTCTTTTTGTTGCTACTGTACTGTCTATGAAGGCCGTGAGTACACAGACACATTCATACACGTACATTTCTAACTATTTATATTTAGCATTTGGCGCTGTTGGCGAGTAAATGATAGAGACGTCACCACAGCAATCCCAAATTGGTGATTCGACCGTGGTCGACTATCTCCTCCTCGCAGGAAAGCAGTACAAGGAGCATATTGCACTTTTGAGACGTCAGAAAGAACTCGGAGAGCTGCGTGGCGTCACGTTCAAACCGGTAGTTACCCCATATGCAATGTCTCTTGTCCACAGCGCAGGACGCGCTGGCGTTCCAATAGAAGAGCGGCTGCACACCTTAAACCAACAGAAGCAAGCGGAACAGAAAGCCATGGTCGAGGCCCAGAAACGTGAAGTGGAGGCACGTGTGGCAGCGCTGCCCTTCAAGCCCAAACTGACTAAACATGCAGAGGCTTTGAAGAGGCCAGAAGGGGTGGTGACGGCCACTCGCGCGTGGGACGTGGCACGGACTGCTAGGCAAGAGCGAGCGCGTGTGGCGGCGCAGCGGCTGGAGCTGTCTGAAGTAACCGGTGCGCCATGCATCAGTGCATACGCGCAAGAGCGGGCACGTGAAGGGGCAGGGAGGCCGCGAGGGATGCCTGTGGAGGATTTCTTGCTGGCGCGTGAGGGGGAGCGGCGCCGGCGGCTGTATGAGCGTGTGGAGCAGTCCCTTCACAGTGGAAGCTGCCGCGACATGGGTAGCTCACGGATAGGTAGGGCAGAAGTAGATGGAACATGTGGCAGCTGCAGCGACCGTAGCGATACGAGCCGTGACGAGAGAGATGGACTGTATCGCGTTAGCACCACCCCCTTTGTGCCCGCCATCTCGAAGCGGGCCGCGCAGCTGAGCCGAGAGGGCAGTGTGGTGGACAGACTCTACGCTGGCCCTTCTCAAGGTGAGGCAAAGACTGACGTGTTTGATGAGGATTACATCACCAACTGCACCTTCAAGCCCGCGATTTCTGAGGCTTCGCGTGAGCTCTTCGCAAACTACTACCGCAACCCTGAACTCCTTGCCAAGCCGGCGTACGAACGTTTGTACGAAAATCCACAGTTTGAGTCCCGCTTCCGTACTTCCGCCGCTGCGCTTGCAGAACAAGAGCGCAGTCGCGCTGGGCGGCCGCAGATAAGTGCGAACTCGCGTGCAATTATGCGCGATCGCCGGCAGCGCTCCGTGGAGGCCGGCGAAGATGTAAGTCCCAACAGCAGACTGCATGGGGCCAAGCGTGGTGGAGCGGGCACCACGTCGAAGCGAAAGCCAGTGGTGACTCCCGCTGAGGCGGAGCAGGCCGATGGCTTTTCGCATCGTCCTCACATTAGTAAGGGCTCAGAGACACTGTGGCGTCAGCAAGTGGAAGGTCTTCTCAAGGATGGGAGGGCACGTAGCAGTGCGGAGGCGAGGGACCTGCTGTGGCGCATGGCGCAGAAACGAAAAGAAGAGGAGATGCAGAAGCAACGCGCGTTGAAGCAGACAGAAGAACTTCTAGAGTGCACCTTCAAGCCTGTCAGTGACGGTGACAAACGCCAGAAGAGGACTGCCAGTCGCGTCAGGTACAACGGTGAGCTGACAGTAGAGGAGCGCGCGAAGCTGTGGGAGCGGCAGCGCCAGGAAAGACTGGAGAGACTGCGCCAGGAGCATGAAGCCTTGGAGGAGGCGGAATGCACCTTTAAGCCAGTCGTGCACGCTGAGTACCCACTCCCGAGGACAGCAGCGAACAGTGCTGGTGAGGATGCCTTTCTGAAGCGACAAGAGACAGCAAGGCGGCAGAGGGTGCAGGAGCAGACGTGGTGGCTCCCCAAGGAAGAGAGGGAGGCAGTGCTGGCGGAGATCGACAGACATGCCAGCACTCGCAACACGAGCAGTAAAGCCGGTGGGGTAAACCTTCCCGTCAGCCAGTCCCCTCATGGAGACCGCCACCAGCGCCACTACGACGCTGTGGGAAAATTGCAGGGTCATTTTAGAGAGAGCGGCGGGGATGACTGGATACATGCGTCCCGCAGTAGTGGCGTCAGGCATTACTCCACGCATGCTCAGGACTGGGACTCCCCCAGTGCTATATACGCCAGCTCCTCTACTGTCCACACGGAGCGTACAGCGCCAAGTGCTTACGATGATGACTGGAGAGGGGTCATGGCACGACCTTTGGCAACAGCAGCAACTGTGGGAACAGAAGGGCGTACGTCAGACCATAACTGGCGAGAGCCTATGGGAAGCAGTGGAGCTGGTACTAGGCGTTTATCCTCTGATGACGACGATGCGAGCGGTTGGTTTGTGGCACGGCAGAACCCAGTCTTGGAGTCAGTTGGGCCTGCACAAAGTGAAGTCCGTGCTCGTCTCCGCACGCATGCCTCTGCGATACCACTGCGGTCAATGTCTGCCATTTCCTCTTCTGCCTCTGCGCGTGGCTCCTCTCATGACGGGAGCATGCATGAGTTTGTGGTTCATCAAGCACGATAGAACATCTGTCTTTAGGTTGTTGCTTTATTATTATTATTTCTATTATCGTGTGTGTGTACTATTGGATATGTTTTCATCTTAGATACATCTTAGAGTTTCTTTTTTTTAGGGGGAGTTTACGATGTAGTGCTGTGTGCTATTGCATGGTGCTATTCTGCTTATTATGACGTATATATTCAAAAAAAAAAAAAATGTATCCTTTCTATAATAATCTTGCGCATTAATGCCGCTACTACTATGATTGCTGCTATCAATGAAACGCTTGACGTTCTCCTTCATTATTATCGTAGTCTAATGTCTGCATCTCAGTGAATTTTTTTTTTTCTAAAACTTCTATCTTCGCTTATGCTGCTTTACACGGTGTTTTTTGTTTGTGTATCTTTAGATATATACATATATATAGGATATCAAAAAGGGGAGGCGAGCAATTCCTGTCGTCTTGAAATTACTTTCAACTACATAGACATAAGCACGTACATCCGTGCGCGCAGCAGCGTGGAAGTAATACATAGTTGGTGCCCTGTCCTATCTATATAGCTTTTATTACAACCATCTGCTTTCTATTTTCCTTTTGTTAATTTGTATACAGAACTGATTGACAGTGCTCCTTTATTTTTAATTTTATTACTCCTTTCAAAAAAAAAGTGGACTGTTCTTTTCTCCTTTGTTTTGCTCGCTTTCTATTATTGCTATTATTACCATTTCTTTTTCTTTTGCACCAGCACAACTTTTCTACTTTAAGCAACATCTATATATTACGGTAAAGAAACTGGATTGCGCTCTTCTCTCTCTCTCTCTAAAAAAAAAAAAAGAAAGAAACAGGCAAAACACGCGAAACAGGGGGAGGGGGGACAGGCATTGCTACTTAGTGTCCATACTATTTTTTTGTTTCCTCCACCTCTTTTTTCTTTTCTTTTCTTCTCTCTCTCTGCCTCGGGTGCAGATTGCGCATTTTTGACATCTCTGGCAGTTGAAACGAGAAGTCAGACGAATAAATAAAGGCAATACGGACGAGAGAGGATCAGGAGTTGACTCTTACGTTTGATAGTTGCTGTGAGTGTGTGCGCGTGTGAGAGCTCCTCCATTTCCCCCCCCCCCCCTCTCCCTTAAAGATTTTCATCTATATATCTGTGTTACTATTGTTATACAGTATTGAAGGTTGAGGCGTAGAGTATATCAGGAAAGCCTACCATGGCGGAGAACATTAAGGTCGTGGTGCGTGTGCGGCCATTTCTAGACAATGAGCGGCACAACGGCTGCGTGACGGTGACTGATAATCAGATTATGGTAGGCGATAGCAGGTGCTTTGCATTTGATAAAATCTTTGACATGAACGCGGCGGATGATGATGTGTACGCCACTGTTGGACAGCCGCTGGCCGACTCATTCATTGAAGGCTTTAACGTATCCATGATCGCGTACGGGCAGACAGGCGCGGGCAAAACGTTTACGATGTCATCGCTTTCCACCAGCGTGATAGAGGAAATCTTCATGAGACTAGAGGAAAAGGAGCTTCAGGAAAAAGTGACAGCGGGAAAAGCCTCAATCGGCTCTCAGGCCGCAGAGGCATCACAGCGAAACAAATCGTTTACCGTGAAGGTGTCTGTGTTAGAAGTGTATAATGAGCATGTGGGAGATTTGCTAGTGGGGAATGACAGTAGCGCTGGTGGTGGCAGCACCGCTAATGGTCACAGCCCAGTACCACTGGTGGCGCCAGGAGCGGGAAGTGGGATAGTGAGTAGTTCACTGCAAGTCCGCGAGGACCCGAAGGGTGGTGTTTATGTCCCAGGGCTCACTGAAGTGACGGCCAACACGCAGGCCGAGGTGCTCGCTATCGTGAACGCTGCCACAGCAACACGAAAGACGGCCTCAACGCTCATGAACGCAACCAGCTCTCGCTCGCACTGCATCGTGACTGTAATGTTAAAGCGGAAAGGGATTTGCTGCAAGTGCACCTTCATCGATCTTGCAGGTAGCGAGCGATTGAAGAAGTCTCTTGGCATCGGCTCCACTGAGCTGTCGGGAATCATGAAAACAGTAGATGGAAATGATGTCGCCGTGATGGATCGCATGCGGGAGGGCATCAGCATCAATAGCGGTCTGCTCGCCCTTGGTAACGTGATTGTTGCTCTGTGCGAGAAGAAGCCTCATGTTCCGTACCGCTCGTCTAAGCTCACCCGTCTGCTGCAGCCAGTACTCGGAGGTAACTCCAAGACCTCAATGGTGGCCTGCGTCTCACCCGTCTCTTCTTCACTGGAGGAAACGCTGAATACGCTCAAGTACGCGGACCGAGCGAAGTCTATCAAGACCGACCCACACCTGATTGTAACCCCAATATACAGCTCTGAGGAGGCCGAGGAGACCATTCTGGCGCTTCGCAAGGAGCTTGTGGAGGTGCAGCACCAGCTAACAATGGCACTTCAGAGGGGCCGCGGTGGAGCTGCACGTCATGCGACTAGCGAGAGGCGAAGAAGAAGTACCAGTACGAGCGCGAGATCACGCTTCGGTCGGTCCAACTCGACGAGCTCGCTACTTCCTCTTGCCCCCGTCACGCCATCACGGCCGGATCCCCCCTCTGCCGCACTGCTGAAGCAGGTGGCTGAGCTTCAAAGTGCGCTGGCGCGCGAGCAAGGGCTTACACGCCGCTTACAGGAGGATCTGTTTAACGCGGAGTACGTGACCATGGTGGAGGTGGAGAAGCGCAAAGCGCTGGAGGACAGACTTGCGGAACTCGAAGAGGCTAGCACCACGGCGAGTGCCATCAGTAGTGACAGTCCCAGGAACCGCCTGATGGCCAACACTGCACTGCTGCAGAAGCTCGAGGAGGAACGCAGGACGCTGCAGCTTGAAAAGACAAAGAAGGAAGCAGACAAGAGCCGCCTTTCTGTGGCCCTTGGAGACAAGAAGAACAAGGGATCCCACCTGCCACCAGAGCAGAACCTGGCAGAGCTTACCAAGGAAATAGATGTCAATGCGCAGAAAATCGAGGAGCTGAAGAAGGAGAATGCCGATGCAACGCAGCGCTTGCACGAGTATGAGCGGGAGCTTGCCAACGCAAACGTCGCGAAACAGCAGCTGGCGGATAAGTTGGCCAAGGCGGAGGCGGAGCTCGAGGCGTCTGGGATGACACTTAGCAAGCGTGAGAAGGAAAAGGAAAAACTGCGCGCGGAGTTTAGGGAGAAGGTTCGCAAGGCGGAAGAGGAGTCACTCGATTACAAGCGCAGAATGAAGAACGCAGAACAGCAGATCGTCATGCGGACACTTTCTATTCAACAGTCAGAGCATCGTCGGCAGCAGGCGGAGCGTCTGAAGGAGGAAGTTATAAAGCTCAGGGACAACATGCTGACACAACAGCGCAAGGCCAACTTGCAGTCCAGCGCACACACGCAGGAGGTCAATCAGCTACAGCGCAGCCTGCAAGACGCAGATCAGCAGATCGCGAAGCTCCGCACTGAGCTGCAGCAGAAGGAGAGTGAAATTGCGCGCGCGCGCAGCCAGATAGATTCTGCTGCGCACCAAAATAGCGCTCTTGTGAAGCGAGGAACCAACAGTGGTGAAGCAACAGCCAGTGCACGCGGTTCTGTGCGCACGCGTGTGACAGGCACTGACACGCTGAAGGTAGCGAAAAGTCGACGTCAGGTATCTGGAGAAGAAAGAGGGAAGTCGAAGGTGAAGGCGGTTGGCGGGGTTAGTCATCCCTCTACTCCTGGAGAGTCACAGGGTGGAAGCACGACGCCTGGACTTACAGATGATAACAGCAACCCGACGGTTCAGAGCGTCATCGACACTGAGCTGGAGGCGCTTGAACACCTGGAGAAGGAGCTGAGCGAACTGAAGAATTACCGTGCTGCCTTGGTACAGACAAGGGGCAGTGACGCACCAAAGTGGCAAAAGGCAATCCAAGGTTTCACGCGGCGCTTGCAGGTTATCACGTCTGACCTTAGCCAGACGGGACAGCAAGCAGACGCGCGACAGAAACTCGAGGCTGAGAAGATAGACATTGAGAACAAACTGCGGACGCTAGAAGGATACCAGCGCATGTTTGCCGAGGCTGGCACGCAGATCGAGGAGTTTGATAACCGCATCGACAGCCTGAATGAGGCCCGGAAATACCATCTTCATCGTGTGAGGCGCTTGCAGAACCCTAGCCAGGTTGGGGATCCCCTCGCCACCTCTTCGGGTCTCACCGCCATTCCTCTCCTCGCTGCTGCTACTCTAAACGGGGATTTCGCGCTGCCTTCCGTGCGAGAAATCGCCTCCGCTCGGCAGAAGAAGTTTCACGTCTCTCACCGCTCGCGCAAGGTAGTCCCGGGAAGCAGTGGGGGGCCCACTCCCATCAACAGTGGCACTACACCTCCCTCGGCGAATGCCGTTATCACACAAACGTGCAAGACTAAAACAAGCAGGGAGTCGAGCGTAGATCTCAAGTGCGCAGCGGAAGTTGGAGTCAGCCAAGCCGACACTGAAACCCCCAAGAAAAGCATTGCGGCACTGAAGACCAGTGGTCGCGTACATTGAAATATAAAGGCGCTGATACACTCACTATGTCCTGTCGAAGGATTCTCTATCTCTCTTTCTATCTATCTATCTCAAAGGTGACATCTTCTACACACACAGCAGTTTGTGTACGGACCTAACAAGAGGAAAGAGGCGGATGAAGAAGGGGGGAGGGCCCAAGAAATGGTGAGGCAGCTTGGTGCTGAAGACGAACGGAAAGTAGTAAAAAAAGAAAAAAAACGGAAGAAAGGATATGAGATTAAGAGTAAGGACTGTAACATTGATGAGGAGTTAGTAAGGGAGGCATGATAAGTATATATGCGTAGCGTATCTCTCTTTACCATATCCCCTTTACATTGAATTTTGCTTTTTTGTTGTTGTTTGTTTGATTGCGATGGTTGAGATTGTGTGGTCCGCAGTCGTTGCCACCCGTGTGATGCTTAATGATGTGCTTTAATTGTTTGCTATTGTTGCCTTTGATATCTTTTAAAAAGAAAAATGAATATAGATACACTCACGAGTATAGTGAGAGCAACTTGCTGAGGCACCACTTGAAAAGTACCCCCCCCCCTTCCCCGATATCAGAATTAATCAAGCTCAACCTCCCTGACACTATAGATGTGTATCTCCTTGCTTATCTATGTATTACGGTGCACATGGAGTTGTACTGGTGCCATACTATGCATGTTGTGATCTGTACATGAGGAGAGGCATTTTGTTGCTATTGTCAGTCTTGTTATCATCTCTTTGAACTTGACGTCTCCCTCTCTCTTGCTGGTTTGTCAATATATATATATATAGAGGTGGAGCAAAAGTATAGCGATAAAAAAAGGCATAGTGCGATCGCTCGAGGTGAGAGTAGAACACTTTTGTTTTGTGCTTAGAATTTGAAATCGCTCATATACTTTTTTTTTGTTAAAGGTGGGTGTGTATAGCAGTCGACTGAAGCATATATAGGTCGGAAGTAGTGAAAATAAATTAAAATACATTAAGAGAGAGAGAGAGATAGCTAGTACGGGAGACTTCAACCTTTTAATTATTACTATTTCTTCTTCAATGTCCACTGGTGACGCAACCCCGAGGGATCCCGTTAGCCCAACTACTCTACGTAATGAAAGTCACACCACGATTACTACCTCGGTCGACGATATTTTTGATCTCGCGGCGCCGCCGCTGCAGCAGCCTCTTGTTGCGCGTCTTGTGCCTGTGAACCCCGAGAAATTGCAAATCATTGGCCTACACGAGGACACAGTGGCTATGGTGGTGGGTCGCTCGAAGGAACTGGTGGATGAGTGCCGCATTCTCACCTCAGGGAAGCTATCCGCCAAGCACTGCGAGCTGTCAGTCGATCCGATTACCTTCGTGGTTACCCTGAAGGACGTTTCTACAAACGGTACTTTTGTGAATAGCATTCGTGTGCCTGCAAAGCAACCTGTGGCCTTGCAGGCGGGTGATCGTGTCAGCCTCACGAAGCCTGTCGAGCCCTCTGAAAAGAAAGGGGACGGCGAGGAGGGCGATGCATCCACGACTGCAGTGGAGTTTATTTTTCAACGCGTAAAGGACGAAAAGACGAAGGACACTATGGTAGACGAGCTGACGTGTCCAATATGCAAGAGTGTGTACCTGCGTCCATGCAGTGTGCTGCCGTGCATGCATGTATTCTGTGCCTCCTGCATCAGTATGTGGCTGCGGCAGAGTAGGAACACGTGCATGGAGTGTAGGCAGGCGCTGCGCGAGGTACGACCGACGCACAAGATACAGAAGTGTGTCGACCAGCTGCTGCTGATGCACCCTGAATACAAGAGAAGTGCGGCGGATATCAAAGAGATGGAACGCCACGATGACATTCCCCCAGCAGGTAAGGTGGTCAAGAGGCCCCGCGAGGGCTCGAGTGACGATGACCACCACAGTAACTTTAGCGATGAGAACATCGACTCGGGGGCTTCTGACGACGATTACGGTCATGGCATCGATTTGCCAAACGTGGTGCGCAATGCTGGCATGGCGTTCCATGGTAACGCAGGATATCATCCATTCGCAGGACAGGGCATAGGGGTGTGCCGCCAGTGTAACAACACTGTAGATGGTACTGGGTCGGTGGCCACACCAGACGGCTTCACGTGCCCTGCTGGCGGTGCTCATCTCGTGTGTCGCAGCTGTTTTGGACCCTACCCTGATAGGCCTCTGTGTGGTGTACAGCAGCGGTGCTTGCTCTGCACAGGTCCTTACTGTGGTCTGTACTATGCGGAGGTCGGAGGTTGTCGCGCGGACGTCACTGGGGATCGCTTTAAGCCACTCGAGCGCTTTCAGTTTACGCAGCTCCCGGTGACCACATTTGGGGGAAACACAGTTGAACAGAGTATCCTTACGGCATATCTGGCGCGTGAGGGAATCTCGATGGCTATGGTGTGGGCAACGTGTTTCACTAATCTGAAGGACGGCACGTGGAGGCCAGACCTAACATCTGTAAGTGGCCCCATCACGGGGGACTCTGCTCTGTGCCGGCAGTGCGCTGAGAAGGTGCTCTCAGCCCTACTGTTTCACTACAGGCGCGCTATCCAAGCAGATGATCTCCCCTCGGCGGTCACGGACAGACCAAACTGCTGGTATGGTGTTCAGTGTCGCACGCAATATCACAAGCCCACGCACGCGCAGAACTATAACCACGTCTGCTATCAGGAGAAGCGCAAGGAGTAGTGAAAGGGAGAGGGGGAGGGGATGAAGATGACGAAAGGGATAACGTGTGCGTACCCATGCAAGCAAGCAAGAAAGACTTGGGAGGAGCAAATCGTGTTGTGTCTGTAGCGCGTCTGGCAGTCATTATATGCCGTGTTGCATTGCTCCGAAATGTGTGTGCGTGTGTGTGTGTTTCTTTTTGAGGAGCTACCGGGGACTAAGCAGACGTGGAAGACACTCAGAATGATTCAGTAGGCCGCCCTTCGCGCGCTCTCCTTTCCTCTACATAGAGAGGTTAAAACATATATATATATTTGTGAGCTGTCCTCTGCCCTCCCTCCCC